>JAODAL010017764.1:0-22500 GCA_025379985.1 Phyllomedusa bahiana
CAAAAAAGGCAGGGTTTAAAAAAGAGCGTGCCATTAAGCAACGGGCCCCTGGAAAGGCTCCTGGCCCACGGGTTCACGGCGACTTTTTTAAAGTCGGGGGAAACCCTCTCGCTCCAGTTTACAAACTATTTTAAATGATATCCTGAAAAATGGAAAAATAACTGGATCCAGGAATGCATATTAAATGATTCCCAAAAAAGGAAGAGATCCACCTCACCCAGTTTTCAAAGGCCAATCTTTTAAATTGATTTTTGATCAAAAACCCTTTCAAGATTATGGCGGACAGGAGGCAACATTCCCCCAAAATTTGATCGGGCCCTCTCAAAAGGGATTTATCAAAGGGAGGCCCTCGTTTGGAAACCTAGAAAGGTGCTACCGGCTCGAGAAGGTTAAATGGGAGTCCCCCCCCCCCCCCCCCCCTGGGACCCCCGTCCTTGGCAGTTGAGCCGAAAAAGCTTTTGACAACGTCCGGGGGGGTGGCTTTGCTGGTCCGGGGACAGGAGGGGGTTAAAGGGGGAAATTTTGGGCCCTTTTCCTCTCAGCGATCTAACTAACCCACTGCCCAGGTTCAACCCTGGCTTCCCTCCTCCCCCTCTTCCGCTTGCCGGGGGCACTCCCCCGGGTTGCCCGCTTTCCCCCCCCTCTTTGATATAGCCATAAAACCCTTGGGCCCGCCACGGGGAGGGCTTCAAAAAGCTCTTTGAGGGGATAAAGGTAGAAAGTTGGGGTCAAAGACACGTTATTCGCAGATGACCTGCTTCTGTTTTTGTCAAAACCCGGGGAACTTTTCCCAAAAGGTATTTTCCTTTTTGGGGAGCTTGGGTTTTTTTCTCGGGGTACAAGGGTGAACCCCTAAAGAGGAATTATTTGGAACTTCGCTCCCCCCACCAAAACGAACGGGGGGACTCATGGGTCTCAATTTATTCCCAGCCGATAAATATATCACATATCTGGGGATCAAGATAGGAATGAAACCTGAAACCCTATGTAACTTAAATTCCCCCCCCCTAATTAAACAGATCTCTGACGCCCTGAGCAGATGGCAGGCTCTCCCTTTGTCCATATCGGGCAGATGCCACACCATCAAAAATGGCATGTTTTTCCAAAAATACTATATCCCCCCCCCTTCAGACCCTCCCCCTGCTGCTTAAACATTCTGATATTCGAAAGCTTTATTCTTCCTTCTCCCACTTTATCTGGTCAGGGAAAAGGCCCCGCATAGCACTTCAAAAATTGATGCTTTCAGTGGACCAGGGGGGACTAAACCTACCGAATGGTGTAGATATTACAACCTAAGACTCACTGACACGGCACGTCTTAGATTGGATCGGGGAGACAGGCCGCTACTCCAACTTCGAACTTGAGCAAGAACTCATGGGTCCCTGGGACCCTCAGGTGCGCTTCTCCACGCGAAAATTTCTTCACTCCCCCCTAGACTCCAATCTCCATCCTCCTTCGCCACACAGTTAACGACATGGAAACAATAAGGAGAAAGGCAGGCCTTCCTTCTGGTGTCCAACGGGAATGCCGCTGTGGGACCATCCTGATTTTCCTCAGGGACGGGACAATGCTATTTAAGCTTTGGAGGAGAAGGGATCTGAATGCCCCGGGCAACTGATGGTCACACAAGAAAAAAGATGGCTCACACCAGTGAGATTCAGGAACACTTTTCCCTACCTTCTTACCCATGTATACCCAGGCTCTCCAGGTCCTTTCTATCCTGGAGCTCACACTAGACTCAGAAATGTTTCTAAAGAATGCACGCAACAGGTTTGTTGAAACCCTCTGGAGTGTCATAGAACAAATTTCTCTTTGGCAGCCAATCTACCGACACTGATAAGTTGAGACTTGGCGCGGGTGCTTCTAACCCCTTTAAATACATGGAGAGGCGCTTTTGAACGACCCTTGCTTCTCAGACAAAAATTTTGTCTGTCTTACCAGACTTCGCAAAGCAGTTGTAATTGAACTTTGGAGGGAGACTCCGCCTAACAGTGATACATATGCTTTTTAAAACGGATTGACCTGCCAGTGTCGCCAAACCACCCAATAAGAAATCCATGCTTGTCCTGAATGCAAGACTCCCCATACAGATATGGGAAATGGAGATCCCTTTATAGTCTACCACTTCCTCGACAAGCAGAAATTGCCCACTCATGAAATCCTTCTGCAACACGGGTGTACTCACCAGGAAGCTTATCAAATTTCACTGGGTCACTTGCAGTATAGGACAAGAGAGGTGGATCAGTCCCTCTCTCCCCGATAAGTCCATTCTAATCTAATTGTGAAGATCCCATGGGGGTGCACGAACAACAATCCCTTAAATCCTTAGACTTTGGACTCACTGCAACATAGATAATACTGGCCTACTCCGTGGGGACAAACAGAGCACTCCTCCAGCGTCGTTTTAAGGTTGATGTTGATCATGTCTCAAGCAGCGGCCATTTAGTCACAGGCCCCGGAATAGAGGTTATGTCATGTCACATGTTGCGCATCTATCTCTGTAACCCACCTCGATCTCTGTCCTTGGCAGAACCTGAGGCATTTGTTATACCAGAGATTTCTGAAATTCTGGATTCTGACCACTCTTGCCCCGAGCCTCCTTGTCCTCACTCTCTGTAGTATGTTATTTGCCGTGTCGAAGGACATGTCTCACATTCAATGAATTCTCTGCTAAATGTAAATGTCTGTCTACGAGATGTAATGCTTTATGAAAAACACAAAAAACTTGTTTATAAAAAAAAAAAAAAAGAGCGAATCTTTCTCTGGCGCTCGCCCTCCCCTCACTCCATCTCTATGGCGCTCGCCCGCCCCACACGCCATCTCTGTGGCGCTCGCCCTCCCCTCACACATCTCTGAGGCACTCGCTCCTCTGTCCCTCCCCCATCCTTTGGCGCTCGTGTAGGGCGGCATCCCTCACTCCATCTCTGTTGCGCTCTGCCCCTCCCCCTCCCCCCCCAAATACCCCCCCCACCCCCCCCCACACCCCCCCCCCCCCCCCCCCCCCCCCCCCCCCCCACCCACCCCACAACCCCCCCACCAAAAGGGGGGGGGGGGTGGGAACACACCCCCTCCATCTCTGTGGCGCTCGCCCTCCCCTCCCCCCATCTCTGTGGCGCTCGCCCTCCCCTCCCTCCATCTCTGTGGCGCTCGCCCTCCCCTCCCTCCATCTCTGTGGCGCTCGCACCTCAACCCACCTACCCTCCATCCTCAGTGGCGCTCGCCCTCCCCTCCCGCCATCTCTGTGGCGCTCCGCTCATACCCCATCTCCGCATCTGAAACTAAACCTCACTACTAAGACTGAACTTCTTGTCTTTCGCCATCTACTAACCAACCCCCCCCCCCCCCCCTCTATTTCTGTTCTGTATGTGGTACCACCATTTTCTCCTAGCAGCAGCCCGCTGTCTAGTGGGGTTTATATTGGGATTCTGATCTGACCCTTCTCACCCATAGTCTCCATTCCCTTGCCCGCCTCCTGTCACCTGCAAAATACCCTCCAAGAATATCTCCAAAATCCTTCCATTTTCCTCACTGGGAAACAACCAAACTCTCATTCTGATCTTATTCTTTTCTCGTCTTGACTACTGCAACTCTTGCTTATCGGTCTCCCTCTCTGCAAACTCACCCCCCTCCAATCAGTCCAGAATGCCAGCAGCCAGGCTTGTCTCTCGTCCAGCCGCTATACTGATGCCTCTACCCTGTGTCCAGTCACTGCACTGGTTTCCCAACCAAGTACAGGATGACAGTATAAACTGGGGCACTCTCACCATAAAGCTCTCCACAGCGCTGCTCCTGCCCTAGTTTCTGTCTACCGCCCTACCCGTGCTCTCCGCTCTGCTGATGATATCAGATACATTCCTCAATCATCCGAACCACCCATGCCCGCCTACAAGATTTCACACGTGCGGCACCAAATATATGGAATATGCTACCGCGGGCGATAGGCACATTCACAACCCTCACAGTTTTTTAAGAGGGCCCTGATAAATACACTTCTCGGACTGGCCCACCAAGATCCGTAACTGCTATCACACACATCTGTCACTCCCTGCACTTGGGCCTCCACAGGCACTTATCTGTAATAGAAGTACAGTCTGGTGGCAGTTTTCATCCATTATTCAAGTAAACCACCCCCTATTTATGAAACATGGCCGACCATTGTAAACTTGGCACTTCTTACCGTATGTTCTACCCTATACACCCCTAATAGATTGTTAAAGCTCTCACGAGCAGGGCCCCTCTCTACCTTGTGTCTCATTTGTAAGTACTTTTAATTTGTAATGACATGTAGGTTTTACCCTGAATTTGTAAAGTGCTGCGGAATATGTTGGCGCTATATAAATATAGATTATTATCTCTGTGGCGCTCGCTCTCCCCATCTCTGTGGCGCCCGCTCTCCTCTCCTCATCATGTGGCGCCCGCACCCCTTTTTATTCTGTCCGCCTCCCATCTCTGTAGCGCTCGCCCCCATCTCTCCCCCTTCTCTCTGTGGCGCTCGTTTCCCCCCCATCTCTGTGGCGCTCGCTCTCCCCCAACTCTGTGGCGCTCGCTCTCCCCCATCTCTGTGGCGCTCGCTCTCCCCCATCTCTGTGGCGCTCGCTCTCCCCCATCTCTGTGGCGCTCGCTCTGTCTCTGTGGCGCTCGCTCTCCCCCATCTCGGGGCGCTCGCTCTCCCCCATCTCTGTGCGCTCGCTCTCCCCCATCTCTGTGGCGCTCGCTCTCCCCATCTCCGTGCCGCTCCCCACTCCCCATCTCTCTGTGGCGCTCGCACTCCCCCATCTCTGTGGCGCTCGCTCCCTCCTCCCTCTCTGGGGCTCGCCCCCTTCCCCCTCTCTGGGCGCTCGCCTCCGCCCCCCTCTCTGGGGGGGGGGCTTCGCCCCCCTCCCTCCCTCTCTGGGCGCTCCCCCTCCCCCCTCTCCCGCCATCTCTTGGGGCGCTCGCCCTCCCCCCCTCTTCTGGGGGGCGCTCGCCCTCCCTCCCTCCTCTCTTGGGCGGCTCGCCCTCCCCCATCCTTTTGGGCGCTCGCTCCTCCCCTCCCTCCCCCCCTCTGTGGGGGGCTCGCCCTCCTCCCCCCCCTCCCCCCCTCTCGGGCGCTCGCCCTTCCCTCACTCCCTCTCTGGGGCGCTCGCCCTCCCCTCCCTCCCTCTCTGGGGCGCTCGCCCTCCCCTCCCTCCCTCTCTGGGGCGCCCCTCCGCCCCCCCGGGGCCTCCCTCCCTCCCTCTCTGTGGCGCTCGCCCTCCCCCCCTCCTCTCTGGGCGCTCGGCCCTCCTTCGGGCCTCCCCTCCCCTCCCTCCTCTCTGGGGCGCTCGTCCCCCCCTCTTCGGGCCTCCCCTCCCTCCCTCTCGGGTGGCGCCGTTTCCCCCCCCCTCCTTTGGGGCCCTCCCCTCCCTCCCTCTCTGTGGCGCTCGCCCTCTTCGCCCTCCCCTCCCTCCCTCTCTGTGGCGCTCGCCCTCTTCGCCCTCCCCTCCCTCCCTCTCTGTGGCGCTCGCCTCCCCCCTCCCCTCCTCGCCCCCCCCCTCCTCTCTGGGGCGCTCGCCCTCTCCCGCCCTCCCCTCCCTCCCTCTCTGGGGCGCTCGCCCTCCCCTCCCTCCCTCTCTGGGGCGCTCGCCCTCCCCTCCCTCCCTCTCTGGGGCGCTCGCCCTCCCCCCCTCCCTCCTGGGGCGCTGCCCTCCCCCCCTCCCTCTCTGGGGCGCTTCGCCCCTCCCCCCCTCGGCCCGCCTCTCCTCTCTGGGCGCACGCTACCCCCCGCCCCCTCCCTCTCTGTGGCGCTCGCCCTCCGCCCTCCCTCTCCTGGGCGCTCGCCCCCCCCGCCCTCCCTCTCTGGGGCGCTCGCGCTGCCGGCCCGCCCTCTCTGGGGGGCGCGCGCTCCCCCCCCGCCCTCCCTCTCTGGGGCGCTCGCCCTCCCAAAAATTTACTTATGACAAACAAGTCTACCCACAGATTACAGCTGATCACGTGATTTCAGAACGATAATTTGAAATTTGCTTAATGTTTAAGGGGTTGTCTCACTACACTTTCATCTTACCTCAGTCCTGTTTTCTTGGTTTCATTTGAATTTCCCAAGGGGTGTTACTGGTGTCTACTTTGCACAGTAAAAAAGCCAGGTCTGTAGTATAGCAACCAGTGCGGGGCAGCCTATCGGGGAGGGGGTGAACAGTTCTGTAGCTAATAGCGACTGAGGAGCTGATGAGCCCATACAAGAGGGGATATCTAGGAATAGGTAGGACACGGTTAATGGACACGTATTGCAAAGTGACTTGTTTTTGCTAGATCTTTAACATAAAAAAAAATCCTTGTAGTGAGACAACCCCTTTAAAGGGGTTTTGCTACGATGTAATGTTGACTTGGGATCCTCCAGAATGGGTAGTTAATCACTTTTCTAAATATATATGATTACAAAAAGTGAAGCCTGTGAGGTACAGCATTGCTCAGTCCCCCAATTAACCTGAAGTTTTACATTAGACAAGACCAGGACAGTGACAGGAGCTGATCTGGCCGCGCTTGCGTGTTTGCGCTTCTTATCTGATGACAGGGAACATGAAGGAGCTTTCAAGGGGCTGGGGAGAAAGTGCAGTGTAGGAGTCTGTCTGCTGGGTAGAGAATCCACTGTTATAATGTTATTATTTGAGTAAACTTTTTTTTTTTTTTTTTACATTATTTTTATTAGCGTTTTCAACATAATAAGTACAAACAAACAATACCCCCAACGTGGGGGAACAACAAAGGTAGATCAGGAGAGGGGGAAGGAATGGGAGGGGAATGCAGGGGAAAGGGTGGATATAAGGGAGATTAGATATGTATATACCATCTGTAAATATGCAAATTTGAACAGAAAAAAAAGAAAAGGAGAAACTACAATTATCTAGCATAAAATAACATGCCATGCCGGGCAGATTATAGAACAACATAGCAGAGTTCCAACATATTCAGAACATAATAACAGAGCAATGCCAGAAACAGATATAGAGGCAGATGATGTCAGGAATAAGGCAGTTCCTTTTCATAAAATATAATTTACTTCAGATATGATGCCTGGAACACCCTAGGGGGGGAACAAAAAAAGAAGGGGGGGGAGGGAGAGGGGGAAGGAGTGGAGATACCCAGGGGTGCACGAGTCCCCTCACCGAAAAAGGCGAGCGGAATAGTGACAACAAATGAATGTCAGTCTCCACTCATTGAGTAAACTTTTGAGACGCTTCCTCACTCTCTGCTCACCCCCTCCCTCTCACCCCTGCAGCGTTCATGACTCAGCATGATTTGTTTATATCCTCCCTTGAGCTGATAAGGAGGTAAGGAACTCAGTTCGTGGCAAAACCACATCGAGGAATAAATATACTCAACATGTGTCCATGTTGAAACGGGACAAAAATACATTTCTGAAAAGCATCTAAATGTCTGGCTGAGAGGCAGGTTTCTGCAGCAGTATCCTCCCCCCCCCATTGCCTGCCCGATACAGTGGCCCGGTACGCTCAGCCTCCCACTTTTACCGTATGTCCAGTGCCCAGCTGGTCACTAGATAAAGTTGGACTAGAGCGAGATGGTGGTCTTGTGTTTTCTGTGCCAGATTTCGTGAAGGAGCTTGGAGGCGGCCGGATAATGTCTTCCCCTTCTTTGTTTCTCGGTCTCAAGTCCCTTTAATTGGCGAGATTTTGTGCTGTAACTTTGAGCATACGGCAGCTCATTTCTTAATTGTGCTAAATGGAAGTCCACCGGGATTTGATACATAATTGGAACTTGATCAGATGTGGAGGACGGAGGGCTGCCAAAATCATACTCTTTAATCACAACTCTCTTTGCTGAGCAACCGGCGGAGGATCCTCTTTGTTCATAATACCGACATGTACAGAATTGCCTCGTTCAGACTGCACCGCGCATCCTTGTAGAGAAAAGTAACCTATTTTTTGAACATATGGTCTGCGGATCTCATCCACCGAGATGAGAAAATCGCGCTCTTGTTGCAGGTGAATCAAAAGCAACTTGTCATGTTCTATGTACAGTCCCATCGACGGCGTGGAGTAGAGCTGGAGGAGCTGATCTATCGATTTTGGAAACATCTCTTCTGGTTCTGGGCTTAGGAGTCCAGTGGGTGGTTCTACTCAATTACACTTGCACAGGGATGGCTGCCAATCTCTGCTAAGGACAGCCCACCGGACTCTGAAGATTTAAAAACTTTTACTTCATCTTTTCTCTCAACACTGAGGGTGACATGTCCGAATATGAATGCGCCATAGTTTTGGTGTATTTTGCACCAAAAAACTGTTGACGCCCTATTCTCTATATAAATGAACTAGGCGCATTTTACACAAGGCACGACACCTTTCCATGCACTGTGAGCTGCCGCTTAGCTCTGAGACGCCATCTTGGCCCGTCTCGGGGGTTTCTCGCTTGGCTTTCGGGATCACCGTCCTTGGTAGAACGATCTTGGCACAAAGTCTTCCAACACGGAGGAATGTTTCAAACGGGCCTCGGCCAGCTTTATTGAGGCACACCGTTACAGAAAACAACACAACTCATCAAATTAAATCCTTGGCCGTCTGGCCACTAACTGTACGTGAAGTACGTCCCTCAATAACTGTGGACTTGGCCTACTGCCAGCGCCACAACCACGTTTAACCAGCCTCTGCTGGATTTGGCTTCCTGAAGGCAGCCGCCTGCTTGCCTCAAGCCTCTGTGGGGCCAGAGCTCTCCTCCAGCTCCTCTGTTGCTCCAGGTTCTGGCAGCACCCATGCCCCCTGATCACCTGTAGTAGGAGGCCTTTTATAGCCCTCCAGGGACTGGCCCAAAACCTGGCCTGGAACGTGGGGACGGCCTCCCACCCAACACTACAACCGTCCTGGGAAAGGAGACCCATACCTGACTGCAAGGCAGCCATTCTAGCTACCTGTGTCAGTAACCTACTGTTACTAACACCAACAAGTCTCCTTCCCCCACCGAACCCAGCCATTCGGTGGCACGTTTCTAGCAGGCATCCTGCTGAATTCCACCTAGTGGCAGAGACTTGCAACTGCATATGGTCACTCTGCCACAGCACCTAAAGTAAGCGCATCAAATATGCTAGCAATGATATGCTATGCGCCTAAATTATACAATGTGCCTAGATAGGTGCATCAATTTTACAATGCAAGGTAGACCGCGCGCCAGATTTTTGACAGGTATGTTAATTCAGGCGCACTATACACTGATTTAATGCGCCTTAAAACTGGCGTGACGGCGCCTCTTTTTTTCTTAATCTGCTCATCTCGTCCTTTTATATGATGCTGGAAGATCAGGCACCATGCCCAATGTGATGGGTTGTCAATAGACCTAGTTTACATCTGCATTTGGCTTTCTGCTGTTCTGTTTCGTTTTCAGACCTCTTAAAGAGCTACAGGCAACTTAAGACTCACACTTTCTGTTAAGGCTGTGGGTGGTTCTATAGCAGTGATCGACATATCGCCCGTTCTTGGGACACAGACATGACTGCAGGACATTTGTAAATAGTGCAATTGGCTACAGCGCTCTAAGGCTAGGTTCACACGGCTTAACTGCGGGGCGTAATATTCGCACCGCAAATACGCCTGGGAGGACGGGGCGGCGGCGGAAGAGGGGGAGTGAGATGGGGGCCGGCACTGTCGCCGGCCCATAGACATTCACTGCTAGCGGCGCGTATTCGCGGGCGGATGAGGAGGAGACAATAATCCATAGTTCTCTATGAGAATGTGAATTACCGTAATGAATGGGCCGTTTTTGGCCCGTAATTGGCGCACTTCGGCGCGTAATTACGGACCGAAATACGGCCCATTTTAAGCCGTGTGAACCGAGCCTAAGGCTTAAAACTTGTCATTAACTTAGGTAAACAAAGCTTCTGTGCTAGAGGTAAGACTCGGCAGGGAGTGAATCAACATGGTCTTACTGACTGACTGACGGCAGCTTAGAGAAATGAGAGATGACAGAGCAGGGAGAGGGGGTCAGTAACCAGAGAAACTTGTGTATTCTAAGAGGAGATAGAATCTTTATCTCCTGAACAGAGCAAAACCAAAAGAGCAATGTATTTGGTAATGCTTTTCATTTACCTTTCCCTGCATGTTAAAAGCTAATCATTGTAGTGAGAATACCCTTATAATGGAAATAAATGGACACCACCAGAAACAAAAGTTTTTTGTTTTTTTTTTACTTGTTGGTACAGCGGATCCTTTAAGAATTGGGACTACACTTCCATTTGTATTAGTTAAAGCGGTTTTCTTACCACATTGATTAGCTTTAAACACGTAGGCAAAGATGAATGAAGAGAATTACTAAATACACTGCTGTTTTGATTTTCCTTTCGTTCAAAGAGTGGTTATCTCCTGCTTGTGTACACAAGCTTCACTAGGTTGCCAACCATCTCTCTCTGCCCTGGCTGGAATGGGAATGTCACTATATTACTGACAAACTTTAACCATGTAGCCTTCTGCCCTGCTCTTTAGATCCCTCCATCATCAATGTACCTCTAAGTGGCTCAGCTAGAGGTAGCAGAGCCGAAATGTCAGTCACTGCTGTAGAGCCACCCACAGACTGAACAGGAAGTGAGAGCCTGAAGCGGTCTATGTATAGCAGGCTCTGTGAAACAGCCAGATTGGACAGTCCCTTTAATGTCTGTTTTTGGATATTGATCTGTTCCATCCATTTTGAACAGAAAGCCACACCCAGAAGTGAACCATAGACCTTCATGGTATTTCAATAGGATTTGCCACAAAAGCCTGATGGGTGCGGGTCCCACCTCTGGGACCTGCACTTATCTCCGGAACAGACCCCATAAGGTGGTGGGTCAGACTGTAGAGCCGGTCCCGCTTGCACACGACTCTCCATTCTGTTCTATGGAAGTTCCCCGTACCGGTGAGCGATGTGGTTAGTTGGACTCAGTCCTCCCATAGACCAGACTGGAGCTTAGTGTGTAAGAGCGCCCGACTCGCGAGTCCGGGTCAGCACTGTCAGGGGCGTCTTCCCAGAGATGGGACCCGCACCTATCAGGTTTTTATAGTTCATCCTAATGAAACACCATCAAAGTGTATGGTAGAACCACCCTTTAGGCCTCGTTCACACGGCTTATTCTGGGACTGATTGGAGCCGTACTGCGTGCCGGATTTGCGCTGCAATACGGCTGCACTCCGTCCCAGTAACAACGGTAATCCACAGTTCTCATAGAGAACTATGGATTCCGTCTCTTCTCCCCACTCGGCGAATCCGCCGCGGGGGGAGAAAGTGACATGTATGCGCCGTGAATAATGTGTGTCTATGGGGCCGGCGAGCTGCCGCCCCGCCCCCGCTGCATGGCACACGGCGTAATTGCGGGGCGAAATCCGGCCCGCAATTACATCGGCAATAAGTCGTGTGAACATTGCCTTAAAGTGACCTAGTCAGCAGAGCCATAGTGGGCATTGTGCCATTTCGGTCTGTTCTCACCATATGGTTCCTATTTTAGCACACGCCTTATGATTGTGCGCACCTTCTTCCCATTTACAGATCTGGTCCCAGGGCTGGTGTATGCTCTTGCTGATGTTGTAATGTTATGGGTTCTCAATTAGCAGTACACTTTTATCATTTACTTTTGGCAGGTCTACTTCAAAGACCCTGTAGCCTCCATTACAAATATGAAAACCGGTTTTTAATATCTTCTATGCTGAAATATGATCACGTGAATTTACAGGCTCAAAGCCTGAGGCTGCACTACTGAGACTTTAAGAGGGTAAGGCCCTTTTGTGCAGTGCAGTATTCTCATAAAGACCTTGTATGGATCTAAAGTGTAAAACTGATTATTTCCTAAAAAGCAGCGATGTGTCACTGTATAGGCCGAGGTCTCCACATAGTGACGTGGATCCACGCAAAATCTCCACGAAAATATTGCACTAGGCAGAAAAGTCTGAGCAGAACATTCTGTCATCAGATTCTCAGTAGTGCAGTCTCAGGCCTATGTAGTCAGATCACAGTATTTTATGTGTAATGCTTTGTTCTTTGTAAAAAAAAAATGTAAAACACTTTTTTTGTGTCACTAATATGCATTTAAATTGTATGTTTTCAGGGCATTCGACAATGTATGTGACCAGTTTTGGGAGCAAATGAATGAAGCTATTCTGCAGCATAACACTACTCGAACCACTGAGAGACCTGGGTAAGAGGATCTGACGTGGCGACGGATAACCCTTGCATCTAAAATGTAAAGAGAGGAAGACTCTTTGCAAGAAACTTAAAGGGGTTTTCCATCTTTCACAAAAGCTTGTCAGTCAGGGAGGTTCTGAACTAGGAAAAAAAATCGCTATTTAAAGGGAACCTGTCACATTGAGCCTGCTATCTGATCTGTGGGCAGGATGTTATAGAGCAGGAGGAGCTGAGCAGATTGATATATTATACTGTGGGGAAGATTCAGTAGAACTTGTAATTTGTTCATTTAAGTCCCTGCTACTTCTGGCTTAAAGGGAATGTGTCATCAAAAAATTAGTCACTGTTTAAGTCCCATTTTTATGTTAAACACATTTTTTAGGAATTTTGGGTTATTTTTTTATTTTTATTTTCCATATCACTTTCAATATTTTTTAATAAGTCTTAAGTCTTTCAGTTTCACATTGGCCACTAGGCCTTGGTTGCACTGCTTTGACAGCAGTCAGAGAGATGGTTTACAGTAGCTTCATGCATATAGGAGACTTAAGACTGACTCAGTCCCATTGACTTCTATAGGAGAGTTTTCTAGTCATGCTCTGTGACCTGGGAAGAAGTCACTATGCAGGGCGGTGAAAGGTTGAACTGTGACTATCTTCTTTTGTGACTGGTGGATCCTGTGTTATCTATTCACACTGGTGTCTCCTTTCAGTTTGACCCTCTTTGTGCTGATAATGAGCCGACAACTGAGTATCTTTCTCTACAGAGCAGGAAGTGTCAGACTATTATTAGGCTTAGTGGCCAAAGTGAAAACTGCAGGACTTCTTAAAAAACATTGAAAGTGATATGGAAACTTAAAAAAAAACAAACCAAAAATTCTTAAAAACATAACACAAAAATATGAGTTAAGCAATCAGCCATTTTTGATGACATTCCCTTTAAGGAGTCCAGTGGGCATTCTCATCAGTGTTTGACTGGTATCTTTATGGAAACTCCTACAAGGAAGGCTGTCAATCATTGATAACGCCGCCCAATGGACTCTGTATCCCAGAATAAGCAGGGATTTAAATGAACAAATTACAAGTTTTACTGAATCTTTCCCCACAGAACAATATATCCATCCGCTCGGCTCGTCCTGCTCTATACCATGAGGCCCTCAGATCAGGTAGCAAGTTCAGTGTGACTGGTTCCCTTTAAACTCAACCCGTTCCAGCACTGTTGAGTCCACCAATGACCTCACGATCAATGTTCTATGATCAATGGTCACGTGACGCTGAGGCCAATCTTAGGCCTCATTAATCATTTGCTGTCTACTCAAGAAAAGAGCGCAGAGGCCTGTGACTAGCTGCAGGGGCACGTGACAAATAGGCGTGGAGGAGTAGCTGCTCTGGACTTAAGAGGGTTTCAAAGAGGAGTTGCTTTTTGTTTTTCTGTTTCACAACCTTCCCAACTGACCAGCTGTTTCTAAAATGGAAAACGCCTTTAATTTGGAGATAGTGGAGATGAGGACACAAAACGGCAAGACTGTTTCCACAGTTGCAAAGAGTTTATTGGGTTTAAAAAAAATTTTTTGTTTTTTTTTATTATCTTATTTCTCCCATTTTCAGTGCATTGCAACAATGTAAAATAAAAATAGTTGAAGATGTGGACTTACCCTTTGAACGCATCAGCTTAATGATTAGTCTTGGTCAAATGAAAGGGGGCTTTGTAAAGAAACCATTTAAGAGTTGCATTTTACATTCCCTTCTCAGGACCAGCCGTGCCTCCTGGAGATCAGACCGAGAAATGGGTCTAATGAATGCCATTGGCCTCCAACCTCGAAATCCCAGCACGTCTGTGACCTCACAGGGCACACAGACCCCTGCCCCACAGTTACAGAATGCAGAGACCCAAACTGAGAGAGAGGTACCGGAGACCCGGCCTGCACTGCCAAATGCTGAAGGTAAGAGCGCTGCTCCTGTCACTTTTCCCTGAGCGATACATACAATGAGCTATCTTTTTTGCAGTTCACGAATATTCTGAGTGAGAGGGATACAAGGCATTATGGGAGAGAAGCTGAGAGGCTCAAGCGCCCTCTATTGGATGTAACAAATCCTCAATTTGCCTCTGACTCGCTGAATCTTTAAGTGGCAAAAGAGATATTAGCCAAGCCTTTATCACCCAACTGCAGACAGCTGTTTCGGGGTTTTGCTCCTCATAGTGCAGAGTAGAGTGTACTGGCTGGCTGCGCGGGAGGCAATGAGTGGCTCAGAAAGGGGAATATCTCTCCTTGGGGAGAGCACTATATAGGCGTGTGGAGTTGTGGTGCTCTCCCCAAGGAGAGAGAGTCCTCTTTCTGAGAGGGACACTCCAGGCATTCACCTTGTACAGGTTCCCTCTACATAGGAAGCTGAAGCAGAATACTTATACAGGTTTAGAGGGTTGCCTCATGAACACAGCTCCTTCTCTAAAGATGGCTACTCTACTCGTGACTGTGGCCAGCCTAGCTTTGGGTGTGATGACCAGAACTAAAGTCATTATAGATCCCTGCGATACTGTTAGACCTTTAGTAAGGCCAGAAATTGTGGCCTTGAAGCAGATCTGTCAGGTAAATATGCTCTCCTATGTAAGGGCACAAAGATGGCTACTCTACCCATTAGTTGATTGGCAAAAGGATGGCTCCTAAAACCCTTGACTTCCAGCCGGTTCCCCTTGGATTAAAATTAGGGGGTCACCAATATATTACACTTGTATTATTACACGTGGGTCATTCACACGAATGTCTGACCATGGTTTTCATGACTAGATCCTCCATGGGGCCGATTTGGCTCCTATATTTGACATCTCTATGTACTAATAGGGAGTATGGATAGGGATTGTTGAAAAATACAGCCACCCCTTGCTTATTCAGGGGAAGAGGGAAAGTTCCAGTTAAAATTCCTTCTAAGTTCTTCTGTAGAGAAGTATGTTCCTATTCTTCAACCGCAAAGACAGAAAACCCATACAGACCGCTGCTGAATGCTTGCTAAAGTGTATCCGGTCTAGCCAAGTGTTTTAAAGGAGACAAGTGAACCTGTCACATAGGTTGTGCCCCCCTTGCTGAGGACAGCACAAGCTAGTGTCAGACCTGCTGTTCCCAGCGCTGTGTCCCTTATTCTGTAAGATGCTGGAGTTTTAGAGTATTTAATGCTCAAATCTTATTCATGAGCAGGTGTTAGCCCCGCCCACCAAAGACTAGCCCCGCCCACTGACAGTTATTCTCATGTTTCTTCCTATTCAAAGTGATAGGTTTGTCAGTTGAGGTGGGTGGGGCTAGCCTCAGGTGGGCGGGGTATGAAAAAAACAGACTCTTTTCATGACTCTTTTCTGGCTGAAAACTGCAGATTTGAGCATTAAATACACGAAAACTCCAGCATCTTACAGAATAAGGGACACAGCGCTGGAAACAGCAGGTCTGACACTAGCTTGTGCTGCCCTCAGCAAGGGAGGCATAAACTATGTGACAGGTTCTCTTTAAATAAATTTATGCTACTGGAAATAACACCGCAAAACTCATCCTCGCCTTCCTTCCAGCACTGCCGCTGTCCGCCTTCTCCCCTGGTCTTTTGTTTACTTCCTGTTTCAGGCGGTTGGATCATCACGCCTGCAGAAAGTCACGTGATATAACCTGATATCGCCCCCAAGAGCGGTCACTTGACGGTGATGTCAGGACATGGTATGTGACCACTGCAGAAGTAACAATCCGACCACCTGGAGCTAGAAATTAATAGAAGACTAGGAGCGGCAGGGCTGGAATGAGGCGGAGGACAAAAGTGAGTTTTGTTACTCCATTCCAGCAGCAGCATACACATAAAAAAATAACCGGGCTACTCCTTTAAGTTTTTGGGAGTTCCCATTCAGTGACCGAAAATGGAGATCGTAAAATTGCTGCTTTATTTGTATTCAAACCCTTTTTGGGGGTGTACAGTGCCCTCTGGAATTAATGGCGCTTTAAACTAAATTGGGAGAAAACAAAACACGTAGTTTGTAATTAAAAAGGAGAAAATTAAGATTTTCCTTTATTCACAGATTAAATATGATTTACATAAAACAAGGAATGACTTTTAACCCCTTACCGGCTCTGTCACAGATTCACAGGTGTTGTAGGGGTTGTCGGTTGTGGTCACTGGATCCAGGTCGGTCCGAAATAGAAACAAACTACCTACCTGTCTCCCCTGATACTATACAGTTTTTTTCAATTTTGGAACCTGGCCCTAATGACACATGTTTATTTTATTTTTTATGGTTAACCCCTATAATTCCAGTGACCCCCGTGCATTGTTCCATACACTTTCTTTCACCCCTATATTACCAGTGACCTCCGTACATTGTTCCATACACTTTCTTCAGCACCTATATTACCAGTGACCTCCGTACATTGTTCCATACACTTTCTTCAGCCCCTATATTACCAGTGACCCCCGTGCATTGTTCCATACACTTTCTTTAGCCCCTATAATACCAGTGACCCCGTGCATTGTTCCATACACTTTCTTCAGCCCCTATATTACCAGTGACCCCCGTGCATTGTTCCATACACTTTCTTCAGTCCCTATAATACCAGTGACCCCCGTGCATTGTTCCATACACTTTCTTCAGCCCCTATATTACCAGTGACCCCCGTGCAATGTTCCATACACTTTCTTCAGCCCCTATATTACCAGTGACCCCCGTGCATTGTTCCATACACTTTCTTCAGCCCCTATAATACCAGTGAACCCGGTGCATTGTTCCATACACTTTCTTCAGCCCCTATATTACCAGTGACCCCCGTGCATTGTTCCATACACTGTCTTCAGCCCCTATAATACCAGTGAACCCCCGTGCATTGGTCCAGACACGTTCTTCAGCCCCTATATTACCCGTGACCCCCGTGCATTGTTCCATACACTTTCTTCAGCCCCCTATAATACCAGTGACCCCTGTGCATTGTTCCATACACTTTCTTTCACCCCTATATTACCAGTGACCCCGTGCATTGTTCCATACACTTTCTTCAGCCCCTATATTACCAGTGACCCCCGTGCATTGTTCCATACACTTTCTTCAGTCCCTATAATACCAGTGACCCCGTGCATTGTTCCATACACTTTCTTCAGCCCCATAATTACCAGTGACCCCGTGCAATGTTCCATACACTTTCTTCAGCCCCTATATTACCAGTGACCCCGGTGCATTGTTCCATACACTTTCTTCAGCCCCTATATTACCAGTGACCCCCGTGCATTGTTCCATACACTTTCTTCAGCCCCTATATTACCAGTGACCCCCGTGCATTGTTCCATACACTTTCTTCAGCCCCTATAATACCAGTGACCCCAGTGTATTGTTCCATACACTTTCTTCAGCCCCTATAATACCAGTGACCCCCGTGCATTGTTCCATACACAGTCTTCAGCCCCTATAATACCAGTGACCCCTGTGCATCGTTCCATACACTTTCTTCAGCCCCTATATTACCAGTGACCCCCGTGCATTGTTCCATACACTTTCTTCAGCCCCTATATTACCAGTGACCCCTGTGTATTGTTCCATACACTTTCTTCAGCCCCTATATTACCAGTGACCCCCCACCGTGCATATGTTCACTACACTTTCTACTACCCTTAATACCAGTGACCCCGTGCATTGTTCCATACACTTTCTTCACGCCCCTATAAACCAGTGACCCCTGTGCATTGTTCCATACACTTTCTTTCACCCCTATATTACCAAGTGACCCCCGTGCATTGTATCCATACACTTTCTTCAGCCCCTATATTACCAGTGACCCCCGTGCATTGTTCCATACACTTTCTTCAGCCCCTATATTACCAGTGACCCCCGTGTATTGTTCCATACACTTTCTTCTTAGAGATATGTTTAGTCGATCTTCTGTGGGCATAGAGCCTGCTGAATGCCAGCCAGCACTTACTCATCTCTGCTCTACACAGCAGAGTCTGATGAGCGTGTGTGAACTTAGTGCAGCTTTTAGTCCAGTCTTATCTTGATTTTTGTCCTTTTTCAGCCGGCACCTTTAATGAGCAAGCAGCTCAGTCCAGCAGCACTTCTGAGGGCACAACAGCCGCAGCCGAGTCTCAAGAAGGAAATCTGGAGTCTGCCGAAGGATCCGGCTCAGGTGGGATGATTAGATAGTTTAAAGAGAACCCTCCAAACCTCCCCTTGATCAGTCATGTGGGCATATAGGATGCGTCCACTCTCCTGACTTCTATGTTCAATTAGATATTTGTATTTTCTGTTAAAGAACAGTTCTGGAGCATTTGTGCAGGTTCTCTTATTCCTCCTGGGAACAGGGCCTTTTTTTTCCATTGGGCAAACTGGGCAGTTGCATGGGGGCCCCCAGTGGTGTATGCTTGTCCCAGGAATACAAGAAACATATCCTGGATCCCTGGGTTGGCTTTGCTTATTTAACTGTTTGTGTGTTTTTTAGGATGTGCAAACAGTTAAAAACCATGGTGGAGAAGGAAGCTAAAGGCTCCCTGCCAAATAGTCTTGCAGGCTGCCAGTGTCCAGATATAAGTGGCGTGACAATATGGGTGATCTTGAGGGGGGCTCAAGGTATGGCCAAGTGTGGTGATATGTATTTGGGCAGGGCCCACTGCAGTTCTATGCCCAGGGGCCCATCATTCTGTTAAGACAGCTCTGCCTGGGAATGTATGAATAAAATGACAAGTGGGTGCTACTATTCCACTTGTCAGTCCCCTGTCCACAATATGAGATTGCCCAATGATTGCTGACCGTGTCAGGGAGAAGGATAAGGGTATGTTCACACGGCACTGTTTTCAGAGCATTTCCTCGCTCAAAACTGCATAAAAAAGCCTCAAACGCACTGTAGTTCACACAACGCGGTTTTCCTGCACTTTTTTGGATGCTGAAAAAGGTGTCCTGTCCATTCTCGAAGTGTTTTCAATTCTATAAATCCCCACAGGAATCGATGGAGAACTTCAAAACCTCGGCAACATTTTAGACGCGTTTTTTGGCACGTTTTTCGGCCTGGTTTTTGCCCTGGATATTAAGTTGTATGGTTGTTTCAGAAAGAAAACGGTGGATAACCTCATTGAAAACCCGATAAATCCTCATCAAAACCTCGTTTGAAAATTGCTGCAATGAGACACTTTTCAGACGCGGTTTTGACATTGATTTGGACACTGAAAATTCACCGTCCAAATCAGCCGTGTGAACCTAGCCTATCTTTATTCCTCCTGGAAATGAATAATTCAGTAACAACAGGAATGGTCTAATGCAGATTGCTAAGAAAAAAGGCTCCAGAGTTACTTTTGTAAGATATAACAGGAGAGGTGACAAACGCTCTTTAAAGATGCTATTCAAGTTTTTGTTCTCTACTTCTGGGATCACTGGTTTACAACTAATATAGTACTTTTTTCTGCTCCTGCATTGGGTGTCACACTATCCTAAGACCCCTGAATTATAAGGGCATGTTCACACTGCGTTTTTAGAGCGTTTCCTCGCCCAAAACCTCGCCTGAAACACGCTTCTTCAAACGAGGTTTTTGACGAGGCTTTGATCAGGTTTTGGATCAGGTTTTCAACAAGGTTTTCACCCATACAAATTAATAGCCAGGACAAAAACCGCACCCAAAACCGTGCCCAAACCACGCCAAAAACCGTGCCAAAAACACGGTTCAAGAATCGACATGACACTACTTTCCAGAGAAGCGTGTAAAAACCTCGTCGTGTGTGAACTACAATGAGGTTTTACATAGGAATCAATTAAATGAACTGGGGGCATTTTGGACAAGGTTTTGGGTGAGGAAACGCTCTGAAAACCGCGTCCAAATAAGCCGTGTGAACATGCCCTTCTTTTTCATTGCTTCCAAAGAGGCGTGTAAAAACCTCGTCGGGTGTGAACTACAACAAGGTTTTACATAGGAATCAAATGAACTGGGGGCATTTTGGAAGCGTTTTGGACGAGCTTTTGGGTGAGGAAACGCTCCGAGAACCTCGTTCAAAAACGCCGTGTGAACATGCCCTAAATCGTTCATAGCGATGTGCCTGCACAATTAGCTGCCTTTCAGGGTCTTGAGAAGTGGGTGACAGCTGCGCCAACAGCCATGTTGGTTGTCATCCAGCTTTCTCAGAAACTAGAGCGATAAAGTGACTAAACTGATATAAAGGGTTATATTCAGGCCAAATTCAGATGAAATGTGGCTGCAAGACCCGACCGTGGATGTGGTGACCCAAACTAATATATCACCAAAGATCCCAGAGGTACTATTGGTTTGGGTCAACAGACCTATGGTCGGGCCAGGAATGGTGGCCCTAAATTGGATATGTCAGCTGAGAGTGTTCTCCCATGTAAGGGCAGCATGTTACAGGTACAAGCCTGTACTCCTAGTACCCAGAATGGCACAATGATGGCTATCCTGCCTACTACTTGTTTGCCATGAGGCTTGCTCCTGAAAACCCAGACTGCTGGGAGGCTCACTGACATATTTTCCCTTGTAGCACATGTATTATTACTTGTATTATGTATGTATTATTGGGTCAGCAGACCCATGGTCAGGACAGGAATTGTGGCCCTAATGGGGATCTGTGAGCTTTAATTTTCTCTCCTGTGTACTGACAGCATGTTGCAGCTACAAGTCCGGACTCCTATTGGCCAAAATGGCAAAAAAAATGTGCTGTTTAGTTAATATGACCTATTGGAGCTATGGGTCTGAAGTCTGTAAGTGCTCTCCTACCCCTATTGCCCTTCATGGTGGTGAAGGACAGGCTGCTATGTATACCCATATAACATAGCAGGCTGCCGGGAGGGGTGGTATAGCACTTCCCCAGGTGAATCCCCTGTATTTTATTGCACCTATTAGCTAAACTGCACTAAATTTTGGTGCCATTTTGGCTGCTACGAGTCGAGGCTTGTAGTTATAATAAAATGTTGTTACGCTGTTTCCCCGAAAATAAGGCAGTGTCTTATATTAATTTTTTGCTCCTAAAGATGAGCTAAGACTTATTTTTAGGGGATGTTTTTTTTTTCTATGAACAATAATTCACATTTATTGTTGAACAAAACATCAACCTGTATTAATATCCTGTAGTGATTTCATCATAAACATCAGCATAAGCAGCCAAACTGTGAATTGCATCAAATAAATGCACTAGGTCTTATTTTCGGGGAAACAGGGTACATAGGAGAGCATATTGAGCTGGCAAATCTACCTTGAAGGCGTTTTGCCACAAAATAAAATCTCTTTTCAAGTCCAGCTCTTAGCTTGCCTCAGAGAATGGCGAGATGTCCGCACCTCTCTCCCATTCATGCCTATTGGAGTTCAGAGTAAAGCTGAGCACACTCCCTCGGCTAAATTCAGAACTGCCATAGAAAAGAACGGGGAGAACTGCACAAGCGCGGCCCTCTCCCCGTTCTCCGAGGCTGGCTCGTAGCAAGCTACGAGCCGGCCTTTAAAAATGGATTTTGTTTTGTGGCAAAATCCTTTTAATACGAATGCTGAATGCAGCTCCACTAACGTTGTGTGAAATCATGTTTTAAAGTTTTAGCAAAATTTCCCCAAACTTGTTACATGATGTCTTCAGAATATAACCTCTTATACTGGCACTTTTTATGCTTCTCTCTCTATTATGCTGCAGCCCTTCTATTGCCTCACACTGTGCCCCTTCATGTCCGACAGGAGAGGGTCAGGAGGACGCTCTGAGCAGAATCCAACGACTTATGGCAGAAGGAGGGATGACTGCCGTGGTCCAAAGGGAGCAGAGTACCACTATGGCATCAATGGGAGGTTTCGGCAATAATATCATCGTGAGCCACAGAATCCACCGTAGCTCACAAACCTCCACCGACCCTGCTTCCCGCAACCCACCCCCGCGCTCTCCACAACCCTCCACTTCTAGAGAGACTGTAGCAGAGCTGGAACGGCGTCTTTCTCCCCAGCAGCCAAGTCGGCTCCTGCTCGCCGAGCCTGTGCCGCTAACAAACAACAATGCCGAAGACCTTGGCATGCCGCCCCCCAGCAGCAGCAGCAGCAGCATCCTTCCCGGTGTGGAGAGGTAGAGACGTGGCAAAGCCAACCTGGTACTGCTGTAAGAACAGACTGATCCCCACGACTTGACGACGGTGGGGACTCTCAAGCTGTGGACTATGGTGCTATAGACGTGGAGAAGAATCCTATTTGAAACCTGACCCTCCAGTGACTGGAGGGAGGGGGTGCAGAGCTTAGGTTGAGAAGTGTAAAATCTGCAGCTGGCCTTTCTCACACTGCCCCTTCTCTACCCCCCAATCTTTTTGGTCTGGCAGAGAGCAGACCTCTCCCTTCTGCCCCTTAAAGGAAAGGTTCCAGTCTTGTACTCTGCCCTTTTTCGTTCCCTTGAAGATGAGCTTCGAGAGGAGCGAAATCCATCAAAT
>JAODAL010017764.1:27500-76741 GCA_025379985.1 Phyllomedusa bahiana
TAGACAGTTTTCATACATGTCCTCTTAAAGGGGTTGTCTCAGTTCATCGGTTCATCTCACCTCAGTCCTGTTTTCTTGGTTTTACTATTGAATTCAGGGGTGTGTTTACTTGCTTTACTGGCTACTACTGGCCAGTAGTGCCGAGCTGCTGAGGACACCTGGCCTGTAGCTATAGTGATCAGTGTTGGCAGCCTATCTGTAAGGATCAAACAGGTCTGTAGCTATAACAACCAGTGCTGGCAGCCTATCGGTAAAGATCAAACAGGTCTGTAGCAATAGCAACCTGAGGAGCAGATGCAGCGCATACAAGAAGGAATGTCTAGGACTAAGTAGGACACCGGTAATGGAAACATATTGCAAAGGGACTTATTTTTGCAAGATCTTTAACACAGAAAGCAATCCTTGTAGTTAGACAACCCCTTTAAGTGTCCTTGGCCACCGGTCGTCCCCTGTGGCAACTGCATGGCTCATCAACTGCCTCTTAAGTTTTGAGATCGATCCCTTCTCCAATGAGGTAGGCAAAAGAGAATGATGAAAGGAGAGGGAGAAGAACTTGGATTTCCAAAAACAACTTCCAAATGGAGCCTCTCGCCCCCACTGTCCGAAGATCTGTGGCTCAAGAATTGGACTCCTCAGCTATCATAGAACACAAACGTAATCTTGATGTCTGGCATTCTTAGGCTATGTTCACACGGGGTAATTGCGCTGCAATACGCCACACAATTACGGTAATACATAGCTCTCCTTTAGAACTATGAATACCCAAGGTTTTGACATGTCACTTTTTTCTGGCATTTAAGCGCCGGGGAGAGTGGAAGTGAATGGGAGCTGGTTGTCTGTGTTTTAGAAGTATGTACTGGCCAGAACGTACTTCTAAAACACTCCCAGTATTGCGGCGCGCACAGTACACATCGCTATACGCACATGCCCTTATTTTGAAAGACCGCCACCTGATCTTACATTGGAATTTGGGAGGCTCTGCCACAAACCAGGTGGAATAGTGGCACCCGTCCATCATCCAGATACTCTTTGCATCTGTGTTATTTTACTGAAGCAAACCGACCAAGAGAAAACTACCCACATACTATAAAATAGAATTATATTTTATGAATTTAAACAACATGAGTACAATAGTACATGTGGGAGACAAAAATCACTTTCAACTAGATTCCACTACAACCCCTGAACTGAACAAAGATACCTCATTAGGTGGCATTACCACAATGTGAAAATATAATTACTGAAAAAGTATTAAAAAAAAAAGTAGAGAACGAAAGGGCAAAATAATCAAATATAAGAATGCAATAAATCAGGAATACTTACCCAGATTAGTGAGGGGAAAATTGGACGGCCAGGGGAATCGCTGAGCCCCAACGCACGTTTCGCCTGCGCTTTCTTCCCGGAATGCTTCCCCTGGCTGTCTGATTTTCCCCTCACTGATTTGGGTAAGTATTCCTGATTTATTGCATTCTTATGTTTTATTATTTTGCCCTTTCGTTTTCTAATTAGTTTGTGCTTTTTCAGTCATTTTATTTTCATATTGTGGTAATGTCACCTAATGAAGTATCTTTGGTCAGATCAAGGGTTGTAATAGAATCTATAATCTATAATGTAATATTATATTCAATGATCTTTAAATTAATAAAATATATTTTGTGTTGGTAGTTTTTTCTTGTTTGGTTTGTTGCTTATTTTTCACCTATGTACACAATTTGTATGTCCTGATTTTGTTTAATATAAGTTTTTGCTTATTTTACTGAAAGAAAACCCGTGACATCTCCTGACAGGTCTCTTTTTAGTAAATCTTTGTGTTCCCCATGAAATAACAATTCTGGAGCCTCTTCTCTTATAACTTTGTGTTGTGCTGTTCCTCTATTATTCCTCCTAGATATTCTTTGCTGAATTGGTCAGCTGGGTGTTACCATTAATGTTTTGAAAGGGGCGTGTCCCTGCACGACTGACTGCCAACACTGATTGGATAATGTCAGACAGGGCAAGGACAGCTCCACCCCCAACCCACCACCACACTGGTAACACCCAGCTGACAGATTGGTCATGAATATCTAGGATGAATAACAGGAGCAACACATTGCAGCGATTTAAGTACAGATGGTCCAAAATTATTGTAGCATGGGGAATACTAGCATTTACTAAAACTGATATATCCAGAATAGTCACAGGTTCTCCATAAAGGGTGAGAAAGCCATAGCCGGTTTATTTCAGCTCGGCCCTATGTACTGCAATGGAGCTGAGCTGCAGTACCAGGCAAAAACCATGAACAGGTGTGGCGCTGTTACTGGAAAAGAACAGCCACGTTTTTCTTATATTAGACAACAGCTTTAACCTGCATAGTAGGTTCTTGCTGGGCATCAGACAGTAGCTTCAGCAGATAGCACAACACCCAACATGCTGCAGGGTATGTCAACACCCAGAAAGAGGGGCCAAGCAACCCCTTTATTTAGCAGTCAGTTCCCATATACATAGATTATACAGGATTAGAAAAACATGGCTGCTGTATTGGGTTGTGTCTCCGTTTCTGCGCAGGGAATGTGGCTGAGCTGCGATAGTGACTATTGTGTGGCTTTAAGCCTCGTATATCTCCCGGATACAGATTACTACTATAGGTATAGAACTGATTACTATCACTTCTATTACTCTGTCCTAACTCTTACACAGTCATATAGTGGCCTCTATGAAGATACTGCATACACAGGGATCATCTCCTATATCATGGAGGAAAGGGGGGAGTTGTTGCTGGATGCAATTTGCTATTTAATAAAACTTGTAGTTCCCGGCTATATGAGCAGCTTAGTGTAAGCCCTATAATGGTAAGTGTATTGGTGTCCTGCTGGAAAATAAATGCGTTATATTTAGCCTATAACCACAAAAGATAAGTGGCTGCAAATCCGGCTAATGCACTGCTACAAGCTGAAGAGTCCTGCTATGGTAATAATGTGTCCTTTAGAGGGGGGGGGGTCAGCTCTACCCTATTAATCAACTGCTCAATGTCCCTATACAGGTTGTTGGTTCCTGTGTTGGGACTGACCACTACATATGGCTATTGTTAGTAACAGGAGAATTTGGTTTAGGTTGAAGGAGTTGTCTCACTACAAGGATTGGTTTTTATGTTAAAGATCTTGCAAAAACAAGTCACTTTGCAATATATGTTATTAACAGTGTCCAACCTATTCCTAGATATCCCCTCTTGTATGGGCTGCATCAGCTCCTCAGGTCGCTATAGCTACAGACCTGTTTGATCTCTCCTGATAGGCTGCCAGCGCTGGTCGCTATAGCTACAGACCTGTTCGATCTCTCCTGATAGGCTGTCAGCACTGGTTGCTATAGCTACAGACCTGGCTTCTTCTGGAGCCTAATAGAATCCAGTAAACACGCCCCTGAATTCAAAATGAAACCAAGAAAAAAGGACGAATCAATGTAGTGAGACAACCCCTTTAAGGGCATGTTCACACAACGTTTTTGGACCGCATGTGTGTTTGGCTGCATTTTGGCTGCAGCAGGATCACGCCCTATAGTTTTAAATAGGGCTCCTATTGCGTCTTTCGGATCAAGATTTAACATGTCGGTTCTTTGAACAGATCAGAAAGAGGCAAGTAAACATGCATCGGCGATCTCTCGTCTGCAAGGAACGTAAAACACACTATTTAGTAGATGCGTGTTTGGGTCCAAAAGACGTATCCAAACACGCATTTAATAATGTATGTAGACACGGACAGAACACGCTGTGTGAACATACCCCAAGACTCTGTAGGGGTTGGGAGGTGACCTATCAGATTGTATTGTCCTTACTCTTTCAAGTAATCATCTGCTAGTTTTGGTCGTAAATGCTATACACAAAAAAAAAGCGTCTTTCTCCACATTTAGATTTGTTGTCTCCTTAACCCCTTAGCCCGCCATGACATATTAGTACGTCATGATAGTGTTAAAGGAGAATGGTGCAGGCGCACTCTCTGAGCCGGCTCCGTACGCAGCGGGTGCTGGCTGTTCGGTTATGTTCACACGGCATACTTGCGGCGTGCATTTCGCCACGTATTTGCGCTTTATACACGCCAAATTGCGCGCCACAATTACGTTAATCCATAGCTCTCATACAGAACTATGAATTACGCATCTTCTCCCCGGGTGTACAATACAATCGTATCCTACGCCCGGGGAGAGAAGTGACATGTCAATTGTTTGCGTGCTTACTCGGCGCTGACTTTGCCTATGAATGGGGCCGGCCCCCCTTGCTGTGGAAGTAGGCGCTGATCAGCGCATGCTTCCAAAACACCCTCCGTATTGTGGCGCATACTGTACGTGCCACAATACGCCGTGTGAATATTCCCTTAGAGACAGAGGACAATCGCTGATAAACAGCAGAGATCAGAGCCAGCTCCGATCTCTGCTGTTTAAACCCTTAGACGCCTATGTGAATGAGAAACTGTGCCACGCTAACACCCCTCCCCCCCCGTGGCGATATTGTGGGTCTTCAAATGTTTCACATGGCAGCTAGAAGCATTGTGAAGGCTTTCATTGCTGCCTTGTCTGCAATTCCAACTCTTCCTGCCACAGACAGTGGTCAAGTACCCTAGGGGGACTTGATATTAATTTGGAGAAATTTTTATTTTGTTTTAAAGTTCTAAAAAAGATTACGACTTAGAATTGGCCTCTTTTTGCCATTTTACAAATAAAAATAATTAAAAGGTTACACATAATTGGTATCACTGTGTCCGATCACGTTATTAGTCGCAGAAAATGGCGCTGCTGCGGTTTGGATTTTTTTTTTTTTCCGGTTCTATAACTTGACGAAAACCCTACATATTTGATATTGCCGGAATCGTATCAACCTGCAGAATACAGATAAAAAAATAAATAAATACCGAAACATGAACACCGTAAAAAATGAAAAGTACATGGCGCAAGTACATTAAGGGGTTAAAGAATTATTCCTAACTTCTGGGTTAATATATGAACACGAGCTGTTACTGAAGAGAAGAGATGGTAATGCATGCTCGTCTCGAACCTTTACGTTTTTGTGGAGGTAGTGAATAAAGCCAAACACACTTGCTCCATTATATTCGGATTAACTATAGAAGAGAGCTGTGCATGTACCTCCACCCCTTCCGTTCTTTGTGGCTGGCTCCTTCCCATCTCCAGCCACAGTTAGAAGATTGGAATAACCCTTTAACTGATCACTTGATCTCAATACACTGCTAAAATCCATCTCCAGAAAGGTAGAGATTAAGGCAGATGATCATTGTACCGAGGGATAAGGATACAAGTGCTGCACAATTAAAGGGCTTTTCCCATCTCATTACTTCCGCATCTGCAGTGAGCTTCACTGAGAAAAAGGAGATGGCCGCGCTTGTGCAGAGCTTCTCATTCATTCATTATAGTGGCATTTTGAATACAGCCAAACAAACAGAATCAGGAGGTAATGAGATGATGAAGTCCCTACTAAGTCTATGGAGCGGGAAGGAGGAGAAGGAAGTAGCTGCAGAGAGAGAGGCAGAAACAGACTGTTCTATCTTATCCAGGATTTATTGCAAAACCTCTTTGCACTGGTCTAATAAAGGGGTTGTCTCACTACAAAGATTAGTTTTCAACATGTAGGGAACGTTAAATGAAGAATTTTTCCAAATACATTGTTTTTTTTATTTAACCTTGTTCAGAAGAGAAGATAGATTTTATCTACTCTGAGTGCTCACTGATTTCTATGGTTCCTGACCTGCTTCCACAGATCAACTCTATTCCCAGCTCTTCTAATTGCACTGACATGATGCAAAAAGATGTAATCTATAGTGCAGAAGGCTACAGAGCTCAAAGTAAATCATGTCCTTGGTTTATTAGAGATAAAACACTGTTCTCAAGCTGCTGTCCATCCTGGTAACGTCGCTTTCTTTCCCATTGGAAAGGGAGAGCAGGGCAGTAACCATAGAAACCTGTGTGCAATCAGAGCAAAAATAAAACTTTTTCTTTAAACAAGGAAAATAAAAAAGCCAATGTATTTTGAAAAAAAAATTTTCATTTAAATTTCCCCCAAAATGTTGAAAGCTAATCTTTGTGTGACAAAACATTTAGTCCTCCAGCTATATTGCTGTAGGGATATTCCTGGGGGAGAAAGAGAACAATTTTGTTTTTTTATGTCATGTATATGAGACCTCATAGCGGCTAATCTCCTTCCTCTATGACACTGAGTTTAGGGAAAACTGACAATAAGAGGTTGAAGAGGAAAAATGGTAATAAGGGGGGCCAAAAATTTGTGTAATGGGCAAAAAAGATGCTATCACACATTAAAAAAATTGTTTTAAAACGAATTCCCGCACTCCAAAGATAAACTCCAAATTTCCCTTTTTATTAAAATCTTTTAAAAGAACGAGGAAAGGGCCAAAATGTGGTGGCTTGACACGCTACGCTTTCGGGCTATCAGAGACTTAGTCGTAGCATGTATTGTAAAAAAACCTCATCTTATTACCCAACAAACACACTCACCCTTTCACACGCAGGACAACCCCCCATGGCTTCCCGGGTATCCCGGGATGCGCTCACATGCTTCCCGGGGCCCAAAGCCGTGACCCGGGGCGGCCCCAAGGTGACTCCACCCACACAAAGGGGGGAGGTGTGACGATGCGGCCGCACACAAAGACACACGCTGCGAGCCCGGAATGGAAAGACACAGACCGGACGTCAGGAAGACCAAAGTGATGCCCGCATGTACACGGGGGAGAGAACAAGCGAATAAAGACAACACTTAGTGTAATAACATAGTTTAAAATAAATCACAGGTGTACAACATATTACCAACGTTATTTGTAGATGGACGTATAACTAAATTATTGTATTGATAAAGCTTCCTTTAATTATGCAACTTGTTTCATTGCGGATGTTCAGACCTAATGGATACATGGTATTTAGTGTATGTATCCAGAAAGCTTCCGATCTCTAATTTTAGCTTCCAGATTGCCTCCTCTTTACCTAAGGCACTTACTCTATACCGAAAGCTTTGAAATATTGTACGTTAGAGTCGTGAGTTTTACGAAATGTCGTGAGGCTCCAGACAGAGTGCGACCCCTGGGAATTTTTAATCCCATTGAGGTGTTCCAATATACGGATTTTAATTTTCTTACGTACATCCTATGTTTTAATAAATTGCATGGCTACACTGTATTACATAGATCACTGCCATGGTATTGCAATTGATATATTGCTTGATTGAAAAATTCTTTTGCCTTCCATCTGAAAACGTGCGTGTTGGAGTCACAAATGCGCAAGTTTTGCATGGGTGATTCCCCCCCACTTGAAGGAAGCCCCTATCACGTAGCCACATAGGTTTTTACAGTATTAGCAGTTATGAGATTTGGTGAGATTATACTCCCTATGTTTTTAGATTTTTTGGAGACTACACGGCAACCGTCCTCTAGAATATTTGCCAGTACGGATCTTGCCTGAGAACTGGCAATGCTTCATAAAAATTTTTCCCTTTATTGCTGGAATTGTGCATTGTACTCTAAGACAACTGTAGGGATATAACGATTATCAGTAGATTTTACTTTAGTTTTTAATAACTTATCCCGTGATATGTGATCAACTTTCGTAAGGGCACGATTAAGTACCCAATTTGGATAACCCCCAATGGACAGCGTGAACAAATTTGATGGGCTTCTTTTTGATATTCCTGTTTGTCATGGATTCCATGTATCCATTAGTTCTGAATATCCGCAATGAAAAACAATGTTGCATTATTAGGAAGCTTTATCTAAAAATATATTTAGTTATACGTCCATCTACAAATAACGTTGGTAATATGTTTGTACACCTGTGATTTATTTTAACTATGTTATTACACTAAGTGTTGTCGTTTATTCGCTTGTTCTCCCCGGTGTACATGCGGGCAGTCCCTTTGGTCTTCCTGACGTCCGGGGGCTTGTGTCTTCCTATTCCGGGCATCGCTAGCGTGTGTCTTTTGTGTGCGGCCGCATCGTCACTACCTCCCCCCTTGTGTGGGTGGAGTCAGCTGGGGCCCGCCCCAGGTCACGTGCTTTGGCGTCCCGGAAGCATGTGAGCGCTTTGCCCGGATAGCCGGAAGCCATGGGTGGATTGTCCTGTGTGTGCACAGGTGAGTAGTGTTTGTTAGGTATATAAGATGATGGTTTTTTGTACAGATACATGCTACGACTAAGGGCTCTGTATAGCCCGAAACGCGTCAGCGTGTCAAGCCACCACATTTTGGCCCTTATGTCCTCGTTCTTCTAACTGATTTATAATAAAGGCAATTGGAGTTTATCTTTGGAGCTGCTGGCACTTCGTTTACATTTTTTGGTGCTATCTCTGTGTATGTTTCTCAGACTACAGCCATGCAGCCCTTACATCTGGATATGGTGAGCTGGCATTTCTTTTTTCTTGCATATACACACACTTCTTCTGAAAACTCGCTTAAAAATGACAGCATATATCAATTCATTCTCTCCCCCTCTCTCTCCTATATAAAAAGCCCCATCTGCAGGTTTTTCTCACTATCTGACATGAAATCAGAATAAACCTTCCCCATTTTTGGTCAATTAGGAACCAAAATTATTTATATTCGCCAAATGCCAAAATAATGAGAGCGAGATGAACGAGGCAACATCAGGTATATGGAAATTGCACACACGGAAGGTCCAGACTTGTGCAAGTCCACAATTCTCTTCCTGATATCTTGGCTGATTTCTTTGGACTTTCCCATGATGTTACACACAGAAGCAGTGTGTTTCTGGTGTGCTTTAAAATACATCCACCCCTGTGTCTCTAACAGATTATGCCAATAAACCTATCAGAAGCTTCCAAAGACATGACCTCATCATATGGTCTGTCCCAAATTTTTTTAAAAGCAGAGTAATCCCAGTGTATGGAAACTTTTGACTTTGCAGAAAGTAATAAAAATGCCTTAAACAATTCTTTCATTATTCTGGCATTTGGCAAATAGAAATAATTTTGGTTCCTAATTGACCTAAAATGGGGAAGGTTTATTCTGATTTCAAGTCAGATAGTGAGAAACACCTGCAGATGTGTCTTTTATATAGTGTATGTAAATTTCTGGTTTCAACTGTGTCTGTGTATATATATATATATAATCAATGAGGATTACTAAAATTATATTTGTCAAATGCCAGAATGAGAATTTAAGGCATTTTTATTTACTTTCTGCAAAGTAAAAGTCTGCACCCCCTTTGGATTACTGTGCCTAATATATAATATATATTATTATATATATATATATAATATTTATATTATATATAATTTATATATTACATAATATATAATTATAAATAGCAGCACTCAAAAATTAAATAATATATTGGGTGCCTGCAATGTTCGACTTACGTCACAAGTCCTCATACATATAGCAAGAAAAATTGCAGCACTCCAGAATTCGTGTGAAAAAAAATCAAACGGTGTTTATTTCCCGCATTCCACAGAGCAACGTTTCGACTCCCAAGAGTCTTTCTCAAGCAAAATGTAAGGGCGGTGCACAATATTTAAAGGTGAATCTACATACATATGCAAATGAATCAATCTCAGTGAAAAAAATGTATGCAAATATCGTGACAAGAAAAAGTGTAAATCATAATTAAAACATCATGATTCATATAAATAAAAAAGTGTACAGTGTAAAAGGTTATAATAATCACAAATAGGACATGATAAATTACAATTAATAATTAAAAATATGGTATTAAAAAATTATCCATCATACCAAATTTAAAGAGGCGGGACAACGCCTTTTAATCAAATTAAACCAACAAAATACTGATCGTTTCATGATCTCGGGTTCCCCGGGGACCCGATTTTCCGACCAAACCCCCCCCCCCATCAAAAGACCTCGGTATGAAGCACATGGAAGTACGTCACGAAAACCGCGCTGCGCACCCCCAACACTATCATGGCGGCCTATTGCTATGGGAAAATAACCAAACGGTAAAAAAACAAATATGAAAAAAAATATTACCATAAATAAAGCACACTCCCCAAAAGGCACGGGCCACTTATAAAGGTAATCAATATAAAATGGAGAAAAAAAACTGGTCAAAACTATGTCCATAAAAAAAAAAAGGGGGATTCGGAACTAAGAATACAGCCAGCATCAAAATAAAAACACTACTGCAACTCCCACATCAAAAACATCAGGTAATGCCCTCCACATTTTAAAAAATTGTTAAAAAAATAATAAAAATTAAAAAAAAAAATAATAAAAAAAATAAAAAATAAAGAAACCCCTTTATTCCAACTAACAACCACTGGTCAGGTGTGATGACGTCCCATACACCCCAAAACGCACCGAACGAAAGGAAACCCAAAAACCATATTTTTAAAAAAAAAATTTTTTATTTAAAAAAAATATAATTAAAGGGGGCGATACACCAATCCTCGTGAAGAATTAAAAAACAAAAAGACAAAAGAAAATTATACAAAATAAAAAAATCTTATATTTTTTTAAAAATTCATTTTACCACCCTAACCAAAAAGGAAGAAGAAACATAGAAAAGGGGAAGGGAAAAAAACCCTAACATTTTTTATCTATATTAAATTTCCCCATTCAAACCCTTGGTCTAAGTGCATCTAATTTAAAAAAACCACACATTCTTTTGTCTCAAAACTGGACCTCTCCACCTCTTTTTAAAAGGGGGGGCACTATCTATGATAACCATTTTAAAAACCCACTCTTATGTCCCCTTTCAAAAAAATGCTTGGAAACAGGTAATCCATACTTTTTTACGGATACAATAACGATGGTTGTTTAAACGCGTCGCTTTATTTAAGGTATATATTTTCTTTCATATTTGTGTTTTTTTACCGTTTGGTTATTTTCCCATCAGCAATATGGCTGCCGCTGACCAAGTGTTGGCGGTGCGCATGCGCTGGTTTTTTGTAATGTACTTCCATGTGCTGTCATACCTAAGGTCACATGATGATGAGGGGGTGTCTGACATGCGCAGTGTCACGCTCGGGACGCCGAGATCCATGAAACGATCAAGTATGTATGTCTGGTTTAATTTGATTAGGAGGCGTTCGTCCCGCCCTCTATTTAAATTTGGTATGATGGATAATTTTGTAATACACTATTTTTAATTATTAATTGTAATTTATCATGTCCTACTTGTGATTATTATAACCTTTACACTGTACACTTGTTATTTATATGAATCATGATGTTTTAATTATGATTATACACTTTTTCTTGTCACGACATTTGCATATATTTTTTTCACTGAGATTGATTCATTTGCATATATATGTAGATTTACCTTTAAATATTGTGCACCACCCTTACATTTTGCTTGAGAAAGACTCTTGGGAGTCGAAACGTTGCTCTGTGGACATGCTGGAATAAACACCGTTTGATTTTTTCACCACATTCTGGAGAGCTGCAATTTTTCTGGTTATATATATATTGTCCTTATCAGCCCGATACCCCATTCAGGATAATGCTTCTATCAGTATCGGATGTCTCAAGTATTTGCATCAACATTACTTTCTATTTTATTTTATTTTTTGAAAGTGAAAACCTCCATCCTGGGGACAAATCACAGTCTCAAAACTAACACGTCTTTTCCCTTCTTCTTGTAACATCTTAAATGTATATTTTCAATTATCAAGAAGTAAGAGGCCGATGAAAGAGAGTAACTCATGAATGCAGTATCAGACTACAGAGGCTTTGTTTGCGGTCTGTTACCATGGAGACACACAGGTCTGCACTGAAGCTGTATGTTCAAAATGAAAGATTTTTAAATTAAAAAGATGCTTTTTTTTTATTTTCGATGCATTAAAACACTAAGAAACTGACATTCATTATTAATACACCCAAATGCTGTTTGTTTTTTTTACTTATTAAAACCAGACCCAGATCCATATTCTTTTCTTCTTTGGCAATTTTATTTTCTGATTGTAGATTTCTCAATTCTGTTGCCTGTATGTGGTCGTGGGAAGGGAATTCTGGCCCGAGCTGCTTTTAACAGCAGTCAGAGAGATGCTTTACAGCAGCTTCATGGACATAGGAGCCTGTGCACAGGATCAGACCCATTGACTTCTATAGGAGAGTTTTCTGGGCATGCTCTGTAACCTGGGAAGAAGTCAGTGTGCAGGGACGAGAGGGGGAGCTGTGACATCTCCTATTGTGACTGGTGGATCTTGTGTTATCTATTCACACTGGTGTCTCCTTACAGTGTAATCCTGCCTGTGCTGATAATGGGGAGACTGATGAAAAGTTTTCTCTACAGAACAGGAAGCATCAGACTATTATTAAGCCTAGTGACCAAAGTGAAAACTGCAGGACTTAAGAATTGTTTACAAATATTGACAGTCATATGAAAAATTAAGAAAAACAACACAAAATTCTTAAAGGGGTTTTGCCACGATCTAATGTTGACTTGGGATCCTCCAAAATGGGTATTTAATAACTTTTCTAAATATATGTCATCAAAAAAAGTGAAGCCTCTGAGAGCTACAGCCTTCCCTACATGCCCTTGGTTTCCTGACTGTTTACATTAGATATGACCAGGAGCTCACAGGAGTTGATCTGGCCTTGCTTGCGTTGTTTGCACTTCTTATCTGGCAGGGAACATGAGCGAGCTTTGAAGGGACTGGGGAAAAACATCCTGTGTCTTTTGTATAGAGAATCCACTGGTTGTAATGTAATTATCTGAGTAAACATGCAGACACTCCCTGGCTCTCTGCTCAGCCCCCCTCCCTCTGCAGCCATTGGTGAAGAAATGAAAGAAGGCTGCCTGCTGAGCTTATCTTCTCTCCTGAGCAAATAAGAGGGAGAGAAAAAAGGCATACAGCTTGTGCACAATACAGTTCTCCTCTGTGGATTAGCCAAACAATGTTTGCTCAACTACAGAGACTGAGTATCAGGAGCGTGCATGGGAGGTGGAGCGATGACATCACAGCGGAGGCACTTGTTTTTTTAAACACAGAAACACAACGCCCCTTTTTTCAAGGCTCAAGAGGTGAGTATAAGCCTGTTAGGTGAGGAACTCAATTCTTGGCAATACACATTTAAAAAAATGTGTCTAACATAAAAAAGTGAGTTAAACAAGAATTAATTTTTTGAGGACACATTCCCTTTAAAAAGGACCTGTGCCTTCAAGAAAATCCAGATGCTAGGATTTATATATCCCTCCCAACAACCAGTGTCAGGGATTTGACTGGTTTTTGTGCCAGATGCGCTAATAGGTGCACAGACTGTCCAGTCGATGAGCACCACTTCTCCATTCGGGGAGACCGCTCAAGTTCACCTCTTGTTGAGAACTGAGTAGTGGTGACCACCCCTTTGACAGACTATTCCTTCATTTGTATATTGAGCACTGAAGCTACTGACACTGCTTGCTGAGGGGGTTTGCAGCTAGAGAAAAAGAAGCTCCTGACTCAGTGGAGCAGCAGGGATATGACTCCTGCCAGAATCCTAGTTTATTTGCCTTGGATATGAGGCTCTGCTATCATTGGAGCCTTGTGTATAGCCGTCTCTCCTGGGCAGGCAGCTGCTTCCCCTGTGCAGACATGAAGGGAATTGGCCTCCTGGGATCCAAGTGTAAGTAATAGGCACTCAACCATAGACAGCTCGCCTTGTTCTTAAAGGGCTTCCAGCAAAATGCAAACTATGTGATCTCTTAAACTGCCGTAGACAAAAGATTGGCTTCAAGTCAAAAGAATTGTCACATCTTCACATTCATTTCAAAGGACGGCCGCGCATTGGCATGGGAATGGGGCAGAGTCAACGCAAACCCATCATGGTGAACAAACAGTCTGATCTGCAGGCAGCATATTATAGAGCAGAAAGAGCTGAGCGGTTTGATATATAATGTTGTGGGAGAAGATTTAATATAACGTAATAAATCCTATTGCTGTTACGCTTAGGAGTCCAGAGGGCTGTCCTACTCACTGATTGACAGTTATTCCTTGAGTAGCCCTGCCCACTGGACTCTTAAGCATAGAAAGAGCAGCCATTTCAGTCAAAAAGTTACAGGTTATACTAAATCTTCTCCCACCACACTATATATCATTCTGCTCAGCATTTTCTGCTTGTAACATAAGGTAGATAAGACTGCATATTTGTGATGACCGGTCCCATTTAAGTTTTTTTTAATTTTTTTTTATAGAATTTAAAACGTGGCTGCTTTCTCCCAAAAATCGCTCCCCAACAGTATACAATTTGCATGTGGTATTGCAGTGCAGTCCCATTCACTTCAGTGGAGCTGACCTGCAGTCCCAGACTCAACCCATAAACAGGTGTGGCGCTGTTTATGGGAGGAAGCAGCAATGGTTGTCACATCCTGTGCAAGCCATTTAAAGAAGTATTGCCATCTTATAAAGTAAGGGCTATGTGCTGTGATATCTTATCACTTTCTGATCAGTGGGGGCTCTGACCTATCATGAGAATAAAGGGGCTACAGCACTGATATAGAGCTGTGTCCTCCTTTATATTCCCTGTACTGCAGCTCAAATGGGCACCAGGATCATGATCAGTAAGTGCTGTAATCCCTTAGTGATATGCCATCAGGAAAGACTTTTAACAATGTTTAAAACATTTTTATTTTTATATTTTAAATCTGGAAAAAAAATTTAAAGGGGTATCCTCACCACATTATCTAACTTTAGACATGTAGGCAAAGGTTAAAAAAAAAAAAAAAAGACCATTACCAGATACATTGCTGTTCTAATTTTGCTTCCCTTCAGAGATAGAGCAATTCTTATCCCTTGCTTGTATACACAAGCTTTCCTAGTTACAGACCATGGAGGGGTGGTGTCTTATCAGCAGCACAGGAGTTTGTTTATGTTTCTTACTGTCAAGCTTTAACATTTTACTGCTTTGTAGCCTTGTGCCCTGCTGTTTTGACCCCTCCATCACCAATGTTCCTCTAACAGGCTCAGCTGGGAATAGCAGAGCTGAAATGGCAGTAACTGCTATAGAACCACCCACAACCTGAACAGGAAGTGGGAGTCTGAAGCTGGCTGTGAAGAGCAGACTCTTGGGAAACAGCAAGTTCGGAAAATCCCTTTAAAGGGGATGTATCGCTTCATCAGTTCGGCTGTTCTCTTGTAGCTTGATTTTCTCAGCTCCTGAAATCCAGGGGCGTTTCTCCCCCTCCCAGCTGGGTGTTTCTTAACTGAAGGGGAATGACATCATCCCCCCTTCACTGTTCATGCTCGCTCCCAAGTCAGTGTGTTCAACCCCCCCACATGTCTCTGTGTCGTTCCTCTCCCTATGCAGTCTTATTATGTAAGAGCTGCAGGAGAATTAGGCCTCGAGGCACAATTCTGTTGTTTTCTGAGTGTAGAAACAGCTTCAGTGTCACTGAGGAGCTGGTGGCTGTGCAGAGTGAAATGTTGCCGGCCCCTTAATCGCAGGAGCATTAGGCACCGAGGCACAATTCTGCTTTTTTCTGTTTGGAGTAGCAGCTTCTGTGTCACTGAGGATCTGCTAGCTGTTCATCGTGATATTGTTGCCGGCCTCTTAATCTGAGTGAGAGAGACAGGAATATGTGATCGCGTGAATACGACCGGGGGGGCAGACAGAATGTAAATTAGTAGAGCCGTCAGCCAATGAAATGAAAGGAGGAGGAATCCGACCGCACTGGAGAACAGTGTTTACACAAAACGAAGATAAGGCAGACAGTGAAAACCAGACAACTTTGCAAATGACAACCAATTGCAAAGTTGCTCGTTTTCACTGTCCCTTATTCTGAAGACCATTAATGAAATGATACAACCCTTTCAAGTAAAATTGTAGGATAGGATAGGAGTAGAAAAACATGGCTGCCTTCTTTTCAGTTTGGCGCCTCTCTTGTCTTCAAGGTTGTTTCTGGTAGTGCAGATCAGCACTGTGACGGGGCTAAGCTGCATTACCAGACACTGCCTATAATGAGTATCCCTGTTCTGGGAAAGGGGGGGAGCAGCCATGTTTTTCTAACCCCATACAGCATACGTTTTAAATTCTGGTTCATACCCCTTGTCTGTCTGTCTTCACCGTCCTAGGCCCTCCACATCCTACCCCTGTACCCTTCGCTGTGGGTAGACATGGTGGCGGCGGCGTGCCTTGCTGCACAAGCCTGTGTGTGGCTGCGCTTGCAGAGAAACGCTCTCATTAGCAGCTTTTTCTTTTGAAGAACACGATCGCTCTTCACAGAGGCTTCAGATCCCCTGGCAGATCCGGCTGACAGGCGCTGGCTGTCCCTGTGCCTCTGCACCGTCCTCTCTGCGCTTCAATTCATTAGGCTAAAAAAATCATTTTTTATTTTTTTTTTACAGGGGGAAAAGGTTACAGAGATGTGAAGGATTACTGCACAAACAGAGACGGTGGGGAGAGGTGGCCGCAAAACTCCAGCAAGGATAGAGGGATTTTATTATTATTATGATACAGAATACCCAAATTAGGCCTAAAATTGCCTTAAACCCTATTCGTTATAAATGGGGCACCATCAGCCAGGCCCCGGGCTCGCGGCGCGGCACTCGCCTGGATATTGGATGCTCTCGTTACTGTAAGGTCATATGACACATTCATCCTAACAATCCGCTGGCTGGAGCCTTGTGTTCTCGGCTTGTGAGGCCCCCAATTATGTGACTGTGACACTGCTCACCACAAAAAAGTTAGCTGGAGCCTTTTAATCTTTCCACTCCAATCTGCGCTGCTTTCCGCTAATGCTGCTCAATCAGCCCCACTGTCTGTTCTCCCCGAGCGTTACTTCTCTATAGACGGCCGTCCTTCTCCTTGTTCTACCTACGTAACAGAGCTTTGTGCCGTTATCTTTTATTTCTCTGCCTTAATGTTGCTCCCCCCTCTCCTGTTGACAGTGAATTAAGCTGGAAAATAACTGCGTTATACTGCGGTCTATGGTGTTTATGAGCGAGAACTATAAAACAGGATACTGGAGGTAAAAGGGAACCTTCCACAGCGTGGATTCTGGTGCCGTCGGCCTTACAAGTACTAATGCTAATAGTGATGAATACAAAGAGGGGTATAAATGATGTTAATATTTATAGTACCTTCCTGTGCCCATAGGCTTCACTGGTACATGTTATATGCTGACCAGCTGCCCCCACTTGATGTGCCCTCAAACTTCTCCTAGCATAGCTTTACCTTGAAGTTGTCTGCAGAATTCCCTCTTCTAACTCCTAGTTGTCCCCTCCATCTCTTTCTCTACCCCAAGCCCTTCCGACCATACTTTCTTCTACCCTCTAGTTTTACCCTCCATATCTTTCTATTACCCTCAATCCCTCCCCACCATTGTCTTCTACCCTCTAGTTGTCCCCTCCCTATCTTTCTATTACCCGCACACCCGCCCCACCATTATGTCTTCTACACTCTAGGTGTCCCCTCCATATCTTTCTCTACCCCCAAGCATTTCACACCATCCTCTCTTCTACCCTCTAGTTGTTCCCAGCATATCTTACTATTACCCCCAAGCCCTCCCCACCATACTGTCTTCTACCCTCTAGTTGTTCCTAGCATATCTTACTATTACCCCCAAGCCCTCCCCACCATACTGTCTTCTACCCTCTAGTTGTTCCCAGCATATCATTGTCTACCCCCAAGCAGTCCCCACCATACGGTCTTCTACCCTCTAGTTGTCCCCTCCATATCTTTCTCTACCCCCAAGCAGTCCCCACCATAGTCTTCTACCCTCTAGTTGTCCCCTCCATATCTTTCTTTACCCCATGCCCTCCCCACCATAGTCTTCTACCCTCTTGTTGTCTCCTCCATATCTTTCTCTATCCCATGCCCTCCCCACCATAGTCTTCTACCCTCTAGTTGTCCCCTCCATATCTTTCTCTACCCCATGCCCTCCCCACCATAGTCTTCTACCCTCTAGTTGTCCCCTCCATATCTTTCTCTAACCAAAGCTGTTCACTACATGCCCTGTTCTAACTTCGTTGTTTCACTATATCTTTCTCTACCCACAAACTGTTTCCAACATCCCTTCTTCTACCCTCAAGTTGTTCCCGAGATTTTTTTTACCCTCATCTTGTTCCCAGCATGCCTTTCTGAATGCCTAAGCAACATTGATATTAATTTTCTGCTTATTCCCCCTCTCTGAAGGAACCTTCTCCATAGGGTTTTGTATTTATCAGCCATTCTAATTCAAGATACCTTCATCGGCATGCCTACACTCAAGTTTTTCCAAGCATTCCCTCTTCTACCCTCAAGTTATTTCCGACTTATCTTTCTCTACTTTTAAGTTGTTAACAATCTTTACCCTCATGTTGCTCCCAGCATGGATTTCTGTACACCCAAATTTCCTGCTTTCTTGCTCACTTAAGAAACCTTCTCCATAGGGTTTTTGCAGTAATCAGCCATCCCAGCTTTACTTGCCCTCAAGCCCTCCTCAGGATACCTTCATCAGCCTAACTGACCTCAAGTTTTTCCTAACATCCCCTCTTTTACCTTCAAGTTGTTCCTGGCGTATCTTTCTCTACCTTTAAGGTGTTAGCAATGTACAGTTGAAACCAGAAGTTTCCATCCACTATATAAAAAGCCCCATCTGCAGGTTTTTCTCACTGTCTGGTTTCAACTGTCAATAAATGGTAGGTGGGTGGGGCAATCAGCAAGTGGGTGGGACTAACACCTGCTCATGAATACTCTGGACTCCTCTGGCAGAACAGACTGAAAACTGCTAGATTTGAGCATTAAATGTTCCGAAATCACTGTATTTTGCAGAATAAGGGACACAGCACTGGAAACAGCATGTCTGACACTGACTTGTGCTGTCCTCAGCAAGGGGGGCATAACCTCTGTGACAGGTTCTCTTTAGGGTATGTTCACACGGCGTCTTGTGTCCGCTTTTGGGATGCGTGTCTGGATCCGTCTGAATGGACTCAGACACGCAACTAACAATGAGCAGTGAGATTATCATTGCCGGCAATGAGAGACACACAACGGCGTTCACATGAGTGATCACCGCTGCGTGTTTACATCACGTCTGTCTAGCGGATCCACTACAAGAATTGCATGTCATTTCTTGTAGTGGATCCGATAGACAGACGCGATGTAAACACGCAGCGGCGATCACTCATGTGAACGCCGCTGCGTGTCTGTCATTGCCGGCACTGATAATCTCACTGCTCATTGTGTCTGGGTCTGTTCAGACGGACCCAGACACGCATCACAAAAGCGGACACAAGACGCCGTGTGAACATACCCTTAAAGTCAGATAATTTGTTGCAGTAAATTCTGTGACTTTTTGATGCTTCTCAATGAGGCTTGCAGAGATCTGTGCCTATACTGAACAAACAGTCCAATTCAAATTCATGGAATCGAGAAATCTTTTGTCACACGCCTGCCCGTTGTGAATAGATCGTAGAGAGCACAATTTGCAGTCTACCGCCCAAGTGTTTTGAGGTTGACCGTCATTGGGTCTTGGGTTATTCCCCAGTTTCCATCCTGTCCCCTGCTCTGTCCCTTACCTGCTGTCTGTAATGAGTAGGCGTCCATGGCTCTGCAGTACTATGCACTCAGTTTTGGGCACCCCCTCATGCCGCAGACTTTTGATAACCGAGGTGGAGACGAGGAGGTTTGGGTGAAGGATTTTACAACTTGTAAAATGCTGACAATAAGGTGCACACTTTCAGATAAGACTGCGCTCTGGGTGTGATAGAAGAGACAGCACCTAGGACGCAGTGACAGCTCATTTCACTGGTGGAGGGGGGCGCCGGCTCTGATGTATTTTGTCACTTGACTGTCAAGGAAGAACTGTTTTCTCCTTTCATCACCCACACTGGTACATACAGACGACTGCTGAGTGTTCTGAACAATGCCACGTCATCCCTCCCCCTCCATCTCCCACCTGTAATAAAGCTGATGTCAGGGGTCTTTGAAGGTTCGGATCCGTCAAGACCTTTCCTACTCATCTTATGCATCTGTCATGGTAAACCTGTTTTTGTTTTTTTTTTTATATTATCCAATCTAACCCAGGGCAACATGGAACACGTATATATTGTTCAGATTATGGTAAAGGTCATTGTAACATTATCCTTAAAGCGGTCTTCTCACCGTGCTGTTCCACAGATCATGCTCTTCACAGCCAGCTCCAAAAATCATACATGTCGCCCTAAGTGTTTAATTTTGCTGCAGCGCCTCGACAGGAAAAGTTAAGCGTTGCACAGTGCCTATACATATCAATGGACAGTCTGTGTAATGCAGGACAGGACAGGTCCTCCAGAGTGAGAAATGCTCTTTTTAGTCAGTCTCTATTCCGTGCAATTCTGGTAATCCAGAATTTCCTTTGCGGGCCCATTCATATATATTTAAAGTCATTTGGACTGTTTGACTCTCCCTGACAGATGATGATGGAAAAGGCATTTGGGCATGTTAAATTTAATGTTCAGATCCTTTTGTTTTCAAGGAAGAAAAGTTGCTGCCGGAGGTGTCTAACAACAGTCTTTATCCCTTTACCGATTGACAAAGCATACATGCTCCACCATCTGAGTGCGCATATGTATGGGGAAGATGGGAGGACTAGATATCGGCAAAATAAGTGCTCAGCTAACAACAGTAGAAGGTGCATGTCCACTGTAATTAAAATGTTGCCCCCAAAAACATAGTTTCAAATACTATTCCCAAAAATGAGCATGAATTATACCTAAAGATGTTTTCCTATCTCTACCTCCCATTAAAGGATTGTACTTAAATAGACGCTTATCACCTATCCACAGCATAGTTCATAAGTGTCTGATTGATGGAACCTACACCTACCAAGAGAACAAAGTTCCCATCGTGTTTTAGTGGAGCAGGTGCATTGCTGCTCAGTTCTATTGCACTAGGGCAGATATCTGAGTAGTTTGTGCTGTATGGCCACCTTTAGATTCTAAGTATAGATCAGTCCATTACAACTTGGCAGTAGGTACAGGCCAAAAGGAAAACTTGTCTGGGCTGCAGATAGGTCTGATCACAGAGAATGGAGATAGCCGCGCATGCGCTCTGCTGTGTTCAGAACCACCATAAAAATCAATAGCGAGTGCCGCGCATGCACAGCCACCTCTATTCCCGACTGCCGGACCTTTCTGTCACTCTTTATCATTTTGCGGGCCAAGTATAGGTATAGCCTGTCAATCAATTGGAATGGATGTTAATTGTGTTTAATGTGATGGGAAAACCGTATGTTCCAGTGAAATTGGTGGTGAGATGACCGCAAGCTATATGCTGTCTACAATTCCATCTTGGGCTGGTCTAAAAATCTTGAGGGTGCGACTATCTTCTGTTGAAGAGGATGGCTAGCAAATTACCAGTCCCATCCTGGAGAAATGCCGTAGCATACAACCCCGTATGTATCAAGCAAGGAAGATAGTATATCGAACCATCCCCCCTTATAGGACACAAGGTTGTCTTTATGGTGGAAAAATATATAGAAGGGAAAATTGGTTCTTGAGACCTTGTTACTATGGATTTGAGATCTCAGCCTCTTCGGTAGTTACGTAACTCATCTCACCAAGGTTAGGTGTGAACACCATAGCGCTATCACACTGTACTCATTGCCTGGCACGTCTTGTATGGGAACAGATTTCTAACATCAGTTTAATATATACACGTGAGGTATTCACACCCACTCTCAAGACGGTACCCATGTATGTTCGCCAGGTGCAGAAGCAGAAAAACATATAATTTCTGAACTAATGCATCAGCAATAGATCAGTGCTAGACCTGGCGCACGAGAGGACATGAGCCTAAGGTCCACTCTCCAGCTACATAACACATGAGCTGCATGTCCTCTGTTACTCGCATGGTAATCCATGTGGCTATTCTTGCCCACACAGGACATATCACTGATAAGGTCTAATAGGTTATTTGGGAGTCATCTTATAATTAAAAGATCCAAGTGGTAAGTGGTTGGCTCCAGTCACCTTCAAATGGGGTTGTCTTTTGCTAAACTTTTGGGCCCATTATTATGTCAGAACCTTGGCCGAATAAAAGTTCCTTTGGTAAAGTGTTCTGCCAGTCCTTATGTTATGCAGATAGAAAACACTTTTCTCACCTCCTCACTTAAGACGGTGAGATGATGGCATGTCAATCAGATGTAAAATCTGAAGATTGGACCATACTCAAACCTGGGAATGGGGCAAGGTCCCTGGAAGTCAGGTAAAAAGAGACTCTGGTATCTAGCTAGGTATATAGGCCCAATAGTAGGTATATAGGGCCCTCTTTAGTTGGTAGGTAGGTATATAGGGCCCCCCAGTATGTATATTAGTTCCCTTTGGTGGGTAGGTATATAGCCCTTCCCCAGTAGATAGACAGGTATATAGGGCCCTTCAGTAGGTATATAGTTTCCTTCAGAAGGTAGGTATTTAGGGCTCCCCAGTAGGTATAAAATCCCCTTCGGTAGATAGGTATATAGAGTCCCCCTAATAGGTAGGTAGGTATATAGGGCCCCCCAGTAGATAGGCAGATATATAGTCCCCCAATAGGTAGGTAGGTATATAGGGCTCCCCAGTAGATAGGCAGATATATAGCCCCGCAATAGGTAGGTAGGTATATAGGGCTCCCCAGTAGATAGGCAGATATATAGCCCCGCAATAGGTAGGTAGGTATATAGGGCTCCCCAGTAGATAGGCAGATATATAGCCCCGCAATAGGTAGGTAGGTATATAGGGCTCCCCAGTTGATAGGCAGATATCTAGGCCCGCACTAGGTAGGTAGGTTTATAGGGCTCCCAGTAGATAGGCAGATATATAGTCCCCCAATAGGTAGGTAGGTATATAGGGCTCCCCAGTAGATAGGCAGATATATAGCCCCGCAATAGGTAGGTAGGTATATAGAGCCCCCCAGTAGATAGGTAGATATATACCCTGCAATAGTAGGTAGGTATATAGGGCTCCCCAGAAGATAGGCAATATTAGCCCCGCAATAGGTATAGTGTTTAATAGGGCTCCCCAGTAGATAGGCAGATATATAGCCCCCCAATAGGTAGGTAGGTATATAGGGCTCCCCAGTAGATAGAAAGATATATAGCCCCCCAATAGGTAGGTAGGTAGGTATATAGGGCTCCCTGGTAGATAGGCAGATACATAGCCCCCCAATAGGTAGGTAGGTATATAGGGCTCCCCAGTAGATAGGCAGATATATAGCCCCTCAATAGGTAGGTAGGTGTATAGGGCTCCCCGGTAGATAGGCAAAATATTTTAGCTCCCCAATAGGTAGGTAGTTTATAGGGCTCCCCAGTAGATAGCAATATATAGCTTTCCCCCAATAGTAGGTATATAGAGCCCCCCAGTAGATAGGTAGATATATACGCAAGCCATTTAAAATAAAAATAAGCCTAAGGCTGACTATCTAGGATAGGCAGTAGTACAAGTAGCGTGATGACATCACTACATTGCGCCGGGCCGCTGTTTAAGGTGGAAAGGCTTTGGTGGGGAGGTGGGAAGCGTGTGGGGAAAAAGGGTGGGGAGGTGTGGTTGTTGGTTATGGGTGGGAGGTTGTTTAGGGCTGGGGGAGTTTTGGGGAGAGGTGGGGAAGCGTTAAGGCAGGGGAGTTTGGAGTGGGGGCCCATATTGAAGAGGTGATACTGGGGGGGTAAAAGGGGGCCCAATTTGCGCGGGGGGGGGCGATGGGGTTGGGGAGAGGGTGGGTTTTCTTTGGGGCGGGTTATTTTGGGGGGGGCCCAATTTTACCTTATGGGGCCCGGGAAATTTTGAGCGGGCCCTGCAGTAGTATCGCCTAACGGGGGACTGATGGCTCCTTTTTTTTTGCTGGCACCCTTTGGACTGGGGCCCTTTTTTTGTCTTGATTGCTGTCTTATCAAGAGGTGCGGGGACTAAGCAAAGAAAGGGGTTGTACTAGGGGTAGGGGTAAAGGATAATGCACACAGTGATGTCACAGTACGTCATAAAGCGAAGTGGGTATACAAGAGTGGATCATGTGCCAGAACCCATGTCAAGTACAAGAAAAAAAGCACACAGTAATGTCTCTATTGTAGTATAATGCACAAATCGACGTAACAAGGGATAATACATACAAATTTTTCACAGTCAGGCCGACTGGGGCCCCCGGGCAAAAAGGAAACCCCCGGAGTGCTCCGACAAGGGAAAAACCTTGAGTTTTTTTTAAACGCAATACATCCATGGGAGGCAAAAGCAGATATAAACATGACGAGCGAGGGGGGCCCCAAGAATTTAAAATCCACTGGTGGGCCCCAAGAATCAACTCCACGTGGGGGCCCCAAAATCAAACTCCCCCCTGGTGGGCCCAAAATCAGCTGCACGGTGACCCCAAAATCAACTCCACTGGGGGCCCCAAGAAAAACCCACGGGGGGCCCCAAAATCAACTCTCTGGGGGCCCAGAAACAACCACTGGTGGTCCCCCTAAAATCCCCCGCTCCACTGGGGGGCCCCAAAACAACTCCACGGTGGGCCTCAAGAATAACTCCACGGGGGGACCTCAAGAACAAAATCCCCTGTGGGCCCCATAAACAGCTCCACTGGGGGCCCCCAAAACCACTCCCCTGGAGGCCCCAAGAAAATCAAATCCACTGTGGGTCCCCAAAATCAGCTCCCGGGGCCCCAAGAACACTCCACTGGGCCCCCAAAAAACGATTCCACGTGGGCCCCCGAATCAGCTCCACTGGGGGCCCCAGAATTTACTCCACTGGGGGGACCGGGAAACACTCCACGGTGGACCCAGGGAAACACTCCCTGTGGACCCAGGAATCAAATCTACATGGGGCCCCAAAAACAACTCCACTGGGGGGACCCAGGAATCACCCACTGGGGGGGCCCCAAGAAACAAACCCCCCTGGGGCCCAAGAATCACTCACTGGGGGTCCCAAGAATCAACTCCACTGGTGGGCCCCCCAAAACAACTCCCTGGGGCCTCATAATTCAGCCCACTGGGGGCCCCGAAACCATCTCCACGTTGGGGGCTGAGCCCCAACAAACACTGGCCAGTGCAGGAATAATACACATAGTGATATCACTGTACAGCGATAATGCACACAATGTTAACCCAATAGTGTGATCATGCACAGAGTGACGTTAGAACACAGGAATAGTGCACACAGTGACGTTAGAGTAAAGGGATAATGCACACAGGAATAATGCACACAGTGACGTTAGAGTAGAGGGATAATGCACACAGGGATAATGCACACAGTGACGTTAGAATAGAGGGATAATGCACACAGTGACGTTAGAGTAGAGGGATAATGCACACAGGGATAATGCACACAGTGACGTTAGAATAGAGGGATAATGCACACAGGGATAATGCACACAGTGACGTTAGAGTAAAGGGATAATGCACACAGGAATAATGCACACAGTGACGTTAGAATAGAGGGATAATGCACACAGTGACGTTAGAATAGAGGGATAATGCACACAGTGACGTTAGAGTAGAGGGATAATGCACACAGGGATAATGCACACAGTGATGTTAGAGTAGAGGGATATTGCATATAGTGATGTCAAAATCTACTCACACAAAAAGTTCATGATGCACTCTGTAATATCAAAGCACAAGAAAGAAAAACATGACGCCACTATGCAAGTATCCCGAATATGTGATGTCACAGTACAGAACTAATGCAAAATGTAACACCATAAATGATCAATAATGTTCACCACTAACTCTGCCCAAAGTGCATAAACAGGTGGAAAACATACATATAATACAAAGCGGAAAAAAAGGCTTTACAAATGTCTAAAGAGAAAGTGAGCAAAGAATGTGACCTCATTCAATACAACTATGATCTGTAGGGAAATCTGGTAAAATTCCCTGCAGCGCCACCATTGGGGAATTGGAGTATTACATAGCTCTTTCTCAAATCAATGGGGTGTGTGTAAAATGCCTGGATGTGCCAGATTTGAAGGATGCTTTTGATAGCTATTATACACTCCGGCCAATAGAAGGGTTCAGATGGAGAACCGCCCGCTCTATTAACTCAGCATTCCCTAATAGGGCATTTGAAAATACATTACGAAATGATGGGGGCTGAGGAATGATGTATATTCCCTGTGGGCTGCCACTGCCTTCCACATTGGATTATATTGGCAGGTTTCAGGTTGCTAGGAAGTGACAACAGTATTGATGACTCCCCAAGGTAAATTACATTCAAAATGACATAGGTTTCCTAGTTGTATAGTTCATTAATTCTGTGGCTAATGGGAATGGGGCTACTTACAACAAAAATGTGAGGTTAAACATGTAATCCCATCTGCCAGCAGCATGTTATAGAGCAGGAGGAGCCGAGCAGATTGATTATAGAGGTTTGTTGGACTAGAATTCGTATCATTCGTATCATTTGTAACCTATGAATTGAAATTCCTGCTCTTTTTATGTGTAGGAGTCCAGTGGGCGGTCCCAATCAGTGATTGACAGTGGTCAGTGTATAAATGCTCATAATGGAAAGGCTGTCCATCACTGATAAAACCACCCAGTGGACTCCAAAGCATAGAAAGAGCAGGGATTTCAATTATGGTAATAAGTTACAAGTGATTTTAATTATTTTCCAACTAAAATACACTATGCACAAAAAGTGAAGGGTATGTGGTTTTTGATTGAAATTTCAGGATGAAATTTTTTTTAAAATGAATTAAACCAGACCATCTCTTCCCTTTAGCTGCACATGTCCAACTGTTGAATGTTTCAGTATGGTTTGCACAATTTGTGGATCTCTAACAAGGAGCTTAATGGAAAAATTAGCAACAGGTGTTTGATCCCTGAATCGCCCAAGGCAGTCACGTGTCACGTCAGACCATTCGTAACCATTTACATCAGCGTGGTCTGTGTACTAAACAACCGGCAAGGGTACGTGACCTGGCTGAGGCATTGTGCTCTCCTTGGCCATCATTTCTGCTCAGAGTGAATTGACTTTCATCACTGAACAGCACTGAGGAGCACTGATCCCTTGTCCAGTATAGATGCTCCTTGACCCATGCAAGACGATGATGCCTGTGCCTGGTGTTGTCGTCAGATCATTTAGCACACAGACCAAGCTGATGCAAATGGTTACGAATGGTCTGACATGACACTTGGTGGCCTGTCACCTCTATTAAACATGCCTAGAGTTGTGCAGGATTCTTTATCCGGCTCCGCAGGGCATTGGTTACAATGAAGAGGTGTGTGATGGAGCCAAAGGACGTCCACTTCTTTACCTTTCTGTGACTCTTCCAGTCTCTCTGTATCTCTGATACAACCTGCTGATTAAACTCTGTGACATTCTAAGCTCAGTGGCCACTTCCATCTGAGAGCATCCTGCTTGAAGCCTCGCAATGATGAGATACTGATGATGAATTGTCAGGTGTTCTCTTGGTGTCACTATGTCAAAATGTGAACAGCAGGATGAGGAGGACGGTTTAAATCCCAATTCAAATTTATCCCCTAAATTTATTATGCGATTCAGGGATCAAACACCTGCTGGGAAGTTTGCTATTAAGCTCCTTGTTAGAGTTCAGCAAGTTGTGTAAAAAGTCCAGAAACACTGAACAGTTGGACAAGTGCATATAAAGGGAGGAGAACGGCTCATTTAGTTAATTTAAAACAAAATTCAAGAAATGTTTATCCTGAATTTCAACCAATATCCCTAAGTTTTTGTGTATATAACAGTTTGCTCCGCTTATATTGCTCTTGGATTGTTCTGGTTTCCATTTTCATGGTAACAGGTTCCCATTATATCCCTTTTTTTTTAGAAGGGTGCCTAATAATCAGCTCACACTCACCATCCAACATGAAAGATTGTGAGACAAATCCAAATTAAAAGAAAGTTATATGAGTTAGGATGTGCACTAGGACTGTCACCGGCCCTGTGCCAGCTAACATACACTCACCGGCCACTTTATTAGGTACACCATGCTAGTAACGGGTTGGACCCCCTTTTGCCTTCAGAACTGCCTCAATTCTTCGTGGCATAGATTCCACAAGGTGTTGCAACGATGCTCAATTGTACCAAGGGGCCAAAGAGTGCCAAAAAATATTCCCCCCACCATACACCACCACCCCCAGCCTGAACCGTTGATACAAGGCAGGATGGATCCATGCTTTCATGTTGTTGACGCCAATTCTGACCCTACCATCCGAATGTGCAGCAAAATCGAGACTTATCAGACCAGGCAACGTTTTTCCAATCTTCTACTGTCCAATTTCGATGAGCTTGGGCAAATTGGGGCCTCAGTTTCCTGTTCTTTGCTGAAAGGAGTGGCACCCGGTGTGGTCTTCTGCTGCTGTAGCCATCTGCCTCAAAGTTCGCCGTACTGTGCGTTCGAGATGCTCTTCTGCCTACCTTGGTTGTAACGGGTGGCTATTTGAGTCACTGTTGCCTTTCTATCAGCTCGAAACCCGTCTGCCCATTCTCCTTTGACCCCTGGCATCAACAAGGCATTTCCGCCCACAGGATGCCGCTCCATGGATGTTTTTTCTTTTTTGGACCATTCTCTGTAAACCCTAGAGATGGTTGTGCGTGAAAATCCCAGGAGTCAGCAGTTTATGAAATACTCAGACCAGCCCTTCTGGCACCAACAACCATGCCACGTTCAAAGGCACTCAAATCACCTTTCTTCCCCATACTGATGCTCGGTTTGAACTGCAGGAGATTGTCTTGACCATGTCTACATGCCTAAAGCACTGAGTTGCCGCCAGTTTTTGGCTGATTTGAAATTAAGTGTTAACGAGCAGTTGGGGCAGGTGTACCTAATAAAGTGGCCGGTGAGTGTATATATAACAAAAAGGAACATTCAGCACCATCCTTAAAAATATTAAAAGGGTTTTCTCTCTATGCTGTTTCACAGAGTCACAGGCAGCTTCAGACTTGCCCTTTCTGGTTAGGCTGTGGATGGTTCTATAGCAGTAATTGGTATATCAGCTCTGCTATTCCTAGCTATTCCTGTTACAGTGACATTAGTGAAGGAGGTTTGTAAACTATAGTGTACAAGGCTGAGGAGCTCTTAAAAGTTAAAGTTTGTCGGAAACATAGATAGACAAGCTCCTATGATGGAGATAACACTCAGCAGGTGCGACAGTGCAGCTGCAGCAATGAGATCCGAGACAGGTGGTCAGAAACCTAGAGAAACTTGTTTACACAAGCAGTAGATAAAGTCTTCTCTATGTTCAAACAAAGCAAAATCAGAACTCCCGTTCAAATACTTTATTGATCCAGAATATAAAAGATACAGAAAGATATAAAAAAGAAAAAAATACAACATTCTAGAGTGATGCTTACGCATTTCAAACACAAAGGTTCTTACTCATAACATAGCTATGGGAACCTTTGTGTTTGAAATGCGTAAGCCTCACTCCAAGGGTCTCAAACTGAGCCAGGTAAATGGCCGCACATAGAAAGAAAATTGATGCTGAAAAGGCCCATTCCTTTGAAATTCGATACGGGATAAAATCATTACCCAGGTTGTCACATACATGGTAATGTTAAATATGTGTACTATTTATTTTAATGTGTGTGAGTGATAAGCACTTATAGTGAGAAAATTGGGGATTTTTTTTTTTTTTTTAACCTTTTTACTTTTTTTTTTCTTTTTTACTTGTCCCAATATGGCTTCGACTGAGTAATTACTAATACATTTCAGTACATGACTGAATTGCATTGTATTATGTATCAGTCAGCCTGGCAAGCCTATGTCACAAACAGACTGGAGGCCATTGTTAGGCCTCTGGCTGTCATGGCATCCATGTGCACCCTGCAATCCCACACAGGGGTGCCAATGGTGGACACAGGGTGTGTTCACTATTGATGGTGGCATCTAAAGGGTTAACCCGCTGGATTTGGAATAAACCAATAGCACTTTTAGCAGGACCCCGGCATCCCTAAGGATTTCTCAGGAGCTCCGGTGTCCCGCAGGACGCAGATGATAGCCCAAGGGACCGCGTGTTCAAAGCCACTGGTGTAAAGGAACCAGGCAGCAAGTTCCCTTGCAGCGCCACTACAGGTGGAAAGTAGCACTGCATAATTTCCCAAAAAATCAATGAGCTACCCATGTAACCCAGACATGCCGAGTTCTCCAGAGAGAGCGAGAGACACTACTGTTCATCAAACTGGAAATGAAAACCATGAGTCCTGAACAGGCAATCTCTCCTGCTCCAAGTGTGTTGAGCTGTTCAGTGCAGGTTTACGGTATGTGGGTTTTAATTTCGGAGCGTTATCCTGTAAGCGAGGTAACAAAGTATGTAATTAATGAATCCAATTACCAGGAGAAAACAGTCACATCAAAAAGCACCAACTTAATTGTTAACAGACCTCAAACAAGCCAAGGCCGAGCACTGACCCAGTTTAATATCTGTTACTTATACCATGGAATGAATCATTCAGCTTGATCTCAGGAGTACGTCTAAGATGTACAGCACCAAAATCATAAAAAACAGGGACAATAAGAATAAAATATGGCGCCACATATATTAAAAATGGATTAAAGGAGCCAGACTTTCACAAATGCAAACTAACCTATACCTATAGGGGCTGAAAACTTGACAGGGCAGTTGAGATGTGACCGGTCAGCAGCAGTCTCCAGTTCTGACTGGAAATGCATTTGGTTCTCTTTTTTCCCATTTAGGGCTGGGACAATATGGTAAAAATGAATGCTCCCCCTTCTCTTAAAAGGACGAGTCCAGGCCAAAGAGGCAGACTGGTATATGCTTACTGAAGACCTGAAGGAGTAGAACATGACCAGGTGTAGACTTGCCCACAGGGGAACAGAGAAAGCCCTTTGTGGGCCCCTGGGTATGGTGGGCCTGGGGCTACTTTTCAGGTAAAAAGGCGGAGAGGGAGAATGAAAGAGAGATGTAAAGTCCTGTACAGTAGATGTAGAGTGGGCCCCTAGAATCAACTCCATTAATGGGCCCCAATTATCAACGCTACTGGTGGACATCAAAAATCAACTCCACAGGTGGGCCCCAAGAATCAACTCCACTGGTGGCCCCAAGAATCAACTCCACTGGTGGACACCAAAAGTCAACTCCACTTGTGGAGCCCAAGAATCAACACCACGGGGCGGGTCCACTAATCAACGCTATTGGTGGGCCCCAGGAATCTACTCCACTAATGGGCCCCAGGACTCAACACCACGGGGGGGCCCCAAGAATCAACTTCACTATTGGTCCTCAAGAATCAACTCCACTGGTGGGCTCCATGAATCAACTCCACTGGTGGTTCTCAAGAATCAACTCCACTGGTGGTTCTCAAGAATCAACTCCACTGGTGGTTCTCAAGAATCAACTCCACTGCGGGGCCCCAAAAATCAACTCTATGGGTGGACCAAAGAATCAACTTCAATGGTGGGCCCCAAGAATCAACTCTACTGGTGGGGACCAAGAATCAACACCACTGATGGACCCCAAGAGTCAACTTCACTGGTGGACCCCAAGAATCCCTTCATTGGTGGTCCTCAAGAATCATGCACACCAAAATGGGAGTGTAACTGGGATGGGGTTAAAATATCCCAGAATTTGGGTAGAAAGGTTGCCAAGTATGCCCTAGGGACCCCAGTCTGTCACTACGTAGTGATAAGTACCGAACATTCATACTCCGATATGTTAAAGGTGACATTAAGTAACAAGATCTGGTCAGTGCTACAATCAAAAGTGTAACCTGAAACTCATGTGCCCTAACAATACAAAAGTGGAAATAACTAATACTTAACTTTTAATGAGTACATACACCTTTAAAATAAATGGAGCAACCATTAGTCTAAAGGCGCCATGACGGCATAAAGCACATTCAAGGCCGTAAGACCACGTGCCTGGCGTTACTGACTGGCAGGACAAGTTGGCCCAGCCACATGATGCTTCCAACCACCTTACAGGTGACTGCGGAGCCATATGATCTCTACTATAGGTAGCATCATTATTATCTGCAATATAGCCCCTCATTGTGTGTTATCTCCCCCAAAAAATTATAGTAGGTAACAGTGCTATCATACCTCTGTTGCCCTACAGTATAAGGACAAGGGTCCACACAATTACACCTTTCATATTTAACCTGGATATTTGTGTACACAATCTCTGATACATACCCTATTACAAAATTGTGCCCCCCCCTACTTACTGGGTCCCCTGATGAGGTCTTTGTAGGGGCCGAAACATGGTCATGACCATGGGACCAGCCTATTCATTTTCCTAGGGTGTAACAGGGTTCAGATTTTGTAGGGAAAGGTTCCGGTTGGGGTCGTCCTTTTTGGGAAGGGTTTCCCAAGGTTAGGCTTTAGAACTGCTTTAGACCTTGATGTCGTAGGGTATTATAGGGTCAGCTGCCCCCTGTATTTTCCTGCATCAGTGCACATATTTGGCACAAGGATACCATTATTATTGATGCTTGTTTTTGCGTGGTCTTACGGCCTTGTATTTGCTTTAAGCCGTCATAGCGCCTATGTACTAACGGTTGCTCCATTTATTTTAAAGGTGTATCTACTCATTAAAAGCTAAGTATTAATTATTTCCATTCTCCATTTTTGTATTGTTCATTTTGTTAGTGATGGTTTTTGGTCACAAATTCCATTAATTTGTTGTATTTGGTCCACGTGCCCTAACACAAAATCTATAATGACTCCCACCTAACATGCGACAAAATACTGTTTGGCTCATGTGGTGAAAGGGTCTTCGGGAAAACTTACAAACTCTGTTCTTCCAGGAATCTCCCAAAAACTAGAAAAAACTTTGAGATTCTTAGTTCACACGTTTTGATCAAAAAAATGCTTAAGCCACCCCCGGCTTACAACGGGATCTCAAGGCGGGTGGTCCTACTGTATTCTTGTGGCACCCAGTTTCACATTGTGTTTTTCAGAAATTTTTTTTGTGCAGAACTATACGTTGTATTTGGCATATATTTCTTTTGAGCTATATGGGGAGGAATGGATGCCTCCATTTTGGTCTCTTGCACCCCGCCCACTTGCACAGGTTGTTATATCAGTGCAGTATGCTTGCAGGGTTGTTTTTTTTTTATTTTTCTCTCTGGATTATGGAGGTCGGTTGACCCTATGAGAAGTCTGTTGACTCTAGTGAGAGGTAAGAATACAGTAGGACCACCCGCCTTGAGATCCCGTTGTAAGTCCGGGTGTGGCTTAAGCATTTTTTGATCAAAGCATGTGAACTAAGAATCTCAAAGTTTTTTCATGTATTGTAGATAGCATAAATGCTTCTTTGGAGGTGTCCATGTATTGTATAGCCCAAAAACTAGGTCACAAAAGAGGTGGTGCTTATGCAAATGTTACCCTAAAGAGGTGAGATGCAAACATTCCGGGTGGCTATTGGGTCTCCTCAGGCACCGGGTCAGAGCCACTGCTACCTCTGAACTCACCATAGCTTCACCTCTGGGCCACCCGATCCATAAAAATTCCTGGCTAACCTGACTCACTTATCTTCCTGACTCTTTAACGCTTACATTTCAAGGTAGTTTATGCTGAAATTCAACCTATAACCCTAATGCCAAGAAAGCAAATTGTCTCTTCCTACAAAGGTATAATTTATATGTAAAGCACAGAGGAATATTGACATGACGATTCAGCTGGATAACTGGCCATCAATGCCTGAAATGTCAAAGCTCGTGAATTTATCCGTTCTTCAATTAAATCCTCTAATCCAGAGCGGTCCCTGCTAATCCAGAATATAACATAAAAGTGCTGGATTAGCCGTTTTAGCAATTTTGAGGGTCTGATGGGGATAACATGGGAGGGAGATGATGACAGATGAATGAATTAAGCTAAGATGACTGAATGTGATTTACAGAGATATTCACAGTTGGCGGTTTACTTCCAGATCTTCTCCTCTGTCTACCTCTGACTCTCTTCCGGGGCAAATTGGGGAAGGGGTTCCTCTATTGACTGACCTTTCAGGGCACGGGGCAGTCCGATGACATTATCACACTGCTTGGCAAATGTGCGCTCCTTACGAACCAGCGGTGAGCATAACCCTAGGCTAAAAAATGAGGAGCATCGAAAAGCTCTAAAAAGTAATTGCCACATTTTCTCAATTTAAAGGGATTTGGGGAGTTGCAGATTTTGCCTCTGGTAAACATTCCATGTCAAGATATTAACCCCTTGAACCGAACGCCTGAAGAGTACTTAATTTTACACACATTATTTTAGTTTTTACCTCCTTGCGTTTCAACAGTCGTAACTTATTTATTTTTTCAATGACCCAGTTGTTTGAGGCCTCGATTTATTCTTGACAAGTTGTACTTTTTGGGGGAGTAGTTTAAATTTACTTATAAATTATTGCAGGGTTTTTTTTTTTACTTTAAAAAAAAAAAAAACTTTCTTTGTACTTTTTTTTTTTTTTACACCATTCACATTTCACACTTAATAACTTGTTAGATTCATTCTACAGGTTATTATGGTCGTGTGGATACCTAATATGTGTAGGCTTTTTGTGAGCGTAATGTATGCACAATTATTTTTTATTAAGTATTTATTTTTATTTTATTATTTACTTCTACACTTTTTTTTATGTTTTTTACCTTTTTTTTTTAAATCCCATGTGGGGATAACTGTTTTACATGTTTTTTTTATACTTAGTAATATATTATCATATACATATTTGCTAATACATTATAATCTGTGCCAGTATGACACAGGCAACAGTCAGGGTAGCACACAGTGTGCCCTGATTTCTGGCTTCTTACACAGACAGCACTGGGGCCACTCTAGGTCCGCAGGGCTGACTGTGCAGCTGTTCCCTGGGCTCTGTCGTGTCACCAGAGTCCCGATCACCTGACAGAGCAGGGGAAAGCTCTTTGATTATGCTGCAGTCACAAACCGCGGCAATCAAAGGGTTAAGCGCCGGGGCGCAGAAGTTTCCCCCGCTCCCTGGTGCTTGCAGAGGCTGCAATGGGAACAGGGCTGGGATTTACAGCCCTGTTCTCAGTGCTGCTGCCGCGCCGGGAGCCGCAAACCCTGTCTTTTGGCGTCACTGCAGATGAACGACCTGAAATGAGTAAGGGGAATCTGCTTTGCTGTCCTCGAAATGCGTCAGTTTGAGGGTCATCTACACGGGCTGCTTGTCTACTACATGTGCCTATGCACCATGCTTATATTTTTTATGAAGATTTAAATAAATTTTTGTGCTTTTAACTGCTACATATTGGAATTGCTGGATCGTTTTTCGTTTCATTGAACGACCTGAAATGCCTGCAGTCAAAAGACAATGGGCGGTCGTTAACAGGTTAAAAGAGAAATACCATCAAAATGTTTGTTTTCACAGTCACAAGCAATATGCGACTATTGTATAGATTTTTTTAACAGAATTTTTTAAAGTTCCCCTATGTACACTACTTTCTCTGACTTTCCTTCTGTGAGCTCTGCTGTGAGTACAGCAGTGAGAGGATTTCTTGACGGTCCTTATTTCAGGCTGACGATTGCCAGAGTATGAAGAAACCTCCTCTCCAATGCAGAAAGAGATTACTCTATTTTCCTTGCATGTATTGTTGGTCATTGCTCAATGACCTAGTCGTCTGGTCTTATCTTAACTATCTTTGTCGGGAGAACAATAAAGCAATCATTATGTCATTACCTACTATTTGTATACTGATAGGTGTAAAGAAAACCCTCTTTCCAGTGCAGAAAAAGATTACCCTAATTTCCTTTTATTGTATTGCTAGTCATTGTTTAAAGGGCTAGTCCCGTTTCGGGAAATTCTCTTCACTGGCTGCTCGTTGCTAGCAGCAAATAGAATTTCCTGAAATGGGACTACCCCTTTCATGACCTATTGGTCTAGTCTAATCTTATCTATCCCTGTCCAGAGAAAATAGAGCAATCATGATGTTATTATCTATTGTTTGTAATGAGGCTATATAGATATAAGCAGACTATATAGAGATCTGCTCTGCCTTCTACAGGTTTTCTCTCACAGCTAGAAAAAATACAATATTTCATAAGTAACTTTTTATTGCATAGGATGAAATATAAAAAAAAAAAAGCCCAAAATTCTAAAAAAAAAATAGTTTTCCAGGAATATTGGTTTTAGCAAAAATACTCCTTTCTGATGAAAGTGTCCCAGGGTGTACATACCATAGAGCTTGATCATGCAGTTGCTCTTGGTTCTGTGGAGAGAGAGGAGATGCAGCCATGGTTGGTCTTACCCTCTTTGCTATTGGACAGCATGAACATGTTCAGGACAGTTATCTCTGAAAGATCTGCTTTGTTAGTATTGGAACTGGTGGGGAATTGGTCTTAGGCTCATGGAAAGGGTTTTAAGAGGGAATCTTGATATTTGGTTTCTAGGTTCCAAAAAAGGGACATCCAGAGCGTCCAATCAATCCATACTTCATATGGAGGTCATTATTCTTACTGCTTAAACAAGAATACAGGTTCTGACTGGCCCATCACCACCCATCAGCACCAAACTATCAGAGGATCCTCTGGGGAGCCCAGGATCTGATTCCAGAGGCCCAGCAGAAGACACCCTCATCAGGAGGGATGATCACAAATAACCTACCGGATCTTATTGATGATGTGTCTTAAGTGTACAATGATAACATCAAAGGTAATAATGGAAATAATCATGGATATGGATCGGGGTGAGGAAAGGGATTATCCTTGTCGGATTGGGGTGCCTAGGACCCACTAGTGGATTTTTATCTTAGGGCCCCATCTGTGGTGTTGATGTAGGGAGGCCCACCAGCTGAAATGATTCTTGAGGCCCACCAGCTGAAATGATTCTTGGGGCCCACCAGTGGAGTTGATTCTGGGGCCTATCAGTGGAGTTGATTCTGGGGTCCACCAGTGGAGTTGATTCTTAGAGCCCACCAATGGAGTTGATTCTGGGGCCTATCAGTGGAGTTGATTCTGGGGTCCATCAGTGGAGTTGATTCTGGGGTCCACCAGTGGAGTTGATTCTTGGGGACACCAGTGTACTTGATTCTTGGGGACTACCAGTGGAGTTGATTCTGGGGTCCACCAGTGGAGTTGTTCTGGGGTCCACCAGTGGAGTTGATTCTGAGGTCCACCAGTGGGGTTGATTCTGAGGTCCACCAGTGTACTTGATTCTTGGGACCCACCAGTGGAGTTGATTCTTGGGGTCCACCAGTGGAGTTGATTCTTGCGGTCCACCAGTGTACTTGATTCTTGGGACCCACCAGTGTACTTGATTCTTGGGACCCACTAGTGGAGTTGATTCTAGGACCCAACAATGGAGTTGATTCCGGGGTCCACCATAGGAGTGGATTCTTGGGGCACCCCCTCCAGCTACTCTACAGGATAAGTGTTGCCCTTACAAGTCTGCCTTTTGCTTTTTGCCTCTTTCTCTCTGCCTTTCTGCCTCTCCCAGGGATGTATATGCAGTTTAAAAGAAACTCCAGGTCTGCCATGCTCCGAGGCCCAGCAGGGATTTCCCTTTTCCCCTGTGGATCCGAGCCTGCAGACACTGCATGGGAATGAGAAAATCAATAGTAATAATATATGAAATTCATGTAGATTGCACCCTGCGTCCACTATAGCCCAGTGCTTAATGTGCCAGTATTCTTTAATTACTATAGATGATATCTTTGGATAGGTTTTAATAGGTTTTATCTAATACATTATTTTCCCCTATCACTATATAACCAGGGTCCAGTATATTATTAGCTCCACACTTCTCATGGACGCCCAGCACCACTTGTTACAGGTTTTGGCCTGACCTATTTTTTTATTTTAGCTCTTAGATTAGAGTGACCTATTTTAGTGGACATGATGCATTGACAAAGACATGATCCTTGTGAGCGGGAACTACACCTTATCCCGATGGCAGCCGGCGTCTATCTCCTGCTAATGTAGTGGACACCTGAGGAGCGTGAGCCCTCAGGGTAGGAGGTCTTAGCCAGCTGATTACTATAATAACAATACATAGTGAATGATGCCATCTTTGGGGATAAGTGTTGCCCTTGGCAGGAAAAAGAGACAATTGTAGATGAAGCAACACCGTGACCATAGAGAAAGGAGGTCAAGGCAACTGAAACTAATATTATTAACCCCGGCGATATCCAGGTGACCCTCTCTATATCCAGGTTATATCCAAGTAAAACACCGACTAGTATTGAAAAATGCATCGCAAATTACCTCCAATACAATAAATTGCGGGGGACCAACAGTGACAGAAGGTTTCCTCCCTATGTGGTAGCGGGCTAACATGGAGGTCCCTACAACCATGATCAAAGCCATGATCATTTTTCTGCACAAGCTGTCTTCAATGCTTTTATTTCCATGGGACTGAGGAGGATTCACTGGACAAGACTAATATATAAAATTTAACCTTTACTGAATAAATTTAAAATGCTGTAAGTATGTAGTGCCAATCAAAACAGTATATCTAAGACAAAGTACAAAACTAATTTCACAGCACACCAGCAATTGAAGGCATAAAGTATAAGAGACCAGTAATATAGTGTCCCTATTACATTCTACATACTCTTCTGCCTATTAGCAACATATGGGGTCATCGTCCCTATAAGGACGGCCCCATAAGGAACCTAGGCTAATAAGCCCTAGTATACCCTATTTATGTATATATCCCTAGAAACATGATGCGTTTCCTTCCCTCACTAAATCCATGGGATCTCCAATCAGTGGCGATCTAATTCTGATACTGCCATGACAATTGAAGCCTTTTCTGCCAATGCAGGGTGGTTAACTGACATGCAGTAACCCATACACAGTAGGGTTAGCAGAGGTGCAGTGACATCTGTCTGCTCCAGGGCCCCATACACAGTAGGGTTAGCAGAGGTGCAGTGACATCCGTCTGCTTCAGGGGCCCATACACAGTAGGATTAGCAGAGGTGCAGTGACATCCGTCTGCTCCAGGGCCCATACACAGTAGGGTTAGCAGAGGTGCAGTGACATCCATCTGCTCTGGGGGCCCATACTAGTAGGGTTAGCAGAGGTGCAGTGACATCCATCTGCTCCGGGGCCCCATACACAGTAGGGTTAGCAGAGGTGCAGTGACATCCGTCTGCTGCGGGGCTCCATATGCAGTAGGGTTAGCAGAGGTGCAGTGACATCTGTCTGCTCCGTGGACCCATACACAGTAGGGTTAGCAGAGGTGCAGTGTCATCCGTCTGCTCCAGGGCCCCATACTCAGTAGGGTTAGCAGAGGTGCAGTGACATCAGTCTGCTCCGGGGCCCAATACACCTAAGGGTAAGCATAGTTGCAGTGACATCCGTCTGCTTCGGGGCCCCATACACAGTAGTGTTAGCAGAGGTGCATTGACATCCGTCTGCTCCGGGGCCCCATACACAGTAGGGTTAGCAGAGATGCAGTGACATCCGTCTGCTCTGGGGCCCCATACACAGTAGGGTTAGCAGAGGTGCAGTGACATCCGTCTGCTCCGGGGTCCCATACACAGTAGGGTTAGCAGAGGTGCAGTGACATCCGTCTGCTCCGGGGCCCCATACACAGTAGGGTTAGCAGAGGTGCAAGAACATTCATCTGCTCCAGGGCCCATACACAGTAGGGTTAGCAGAGGTGCAGTGACATCCGTCTGCTCTGGGGCCTCATACACAGTAGGGTAAGCGGAGGTGTATGACATCCGTCTGCTCCGGGCCCCATACACAGTAGGGTTAGCTGAGGTGCATTTACATCCGTCTGCTCCAGGGCCCCATACACAGTAGGGTTAGAAGTGGTGCAGTGACATCGCTCTGCTCCGGGGCCCATACACAGTATGGTTAGCAGAGGTGCCGAGACATTCGTCTTCTCCGGGGCCCCATATACAGTAGTTTTAGCAGAGGTTCAGTGATATCCGTCTGCTCCGGGGCTCCATACACTGTAGGGTTAGCAGAGGTGCAGTGACATCTGTCTGCTCCGGGGCCCATACACAGTAGGGTTAGCAGAGGTGCAGTGACATCCGTCTGCTCCGGGGTCCCATCACAGAAGGATCAGCAGAGGTGCAGTGACATCCGTCTGCTCGGGGCCCCATACACAGTAGGGTTAGCAGAGATGCAGTGACATCCGTCTGCTCCGGGCCCCATACACAGTAGGGTTAGTAGAGGTGCCGTGACATCCGTCTGCTCCGGAGCCCCATACTCAGTAGGGTTAGCAGAGGTGCAGGGACATCCGTCTGCTCTGGGGCCCCATACACAGTAGGGTTAGCAGAGGTGCAGTGACATCCGTCTGCTCCGGGTCCCATACACAGTATGGTTAGCAGAGGTGCCGAGACATTCGTCTTCTCCGGGGCCCCATATACAGTAGGGTTAGCAGAGGTGCAGTGACATCAGTCTGCTCCGGGGCTTCATATGCAGTAGGGTTAGCAGAGGTGCAGTGACATCTATCTGCTCCGGGGCCCCATACACAGTAGCGTTAGCAGAGGTGCAGTGACCTACGTCTGTTCCGGGGCCCCATACACAGTAGGGTTCACTGAACTGTTGTGTTAGACACACGTCTGGTAGTCTGGGTCATTTTGGTGGGGAGCTCCTCCACTGTAGCGTGTCTGGCTGCCCTTGAGCATCTTCATAGCCGCATTCATCTCTCACATCTATGGCACTTGGTGCTCTGCAGTTTCCCCGTCTCTTACTCACAATGGCGCCATTTGTCTTCTCACCGTACACTTTCACCACAGCAGCACGCGAACAGTTAGGCCATGTTCAGACGGCTTATTCAAGCCGTAATTGCGGGACGGATCCAGCCCGCAATACGGCTTGAATAAGGGACGGGGCGCAGCGGGGGAGCTGCTCGCCGGCCCCATAGACGATGCATTATCCAGGGCGCGTATTGCGCCTGGATAATGTGCATGTCACTTTCTCCCCGCCCGGCGTATTCGCCGAGCGGGGAGGAGCGACGGAATCCACTGTTCTCTATGAGAACAGTGGATTACCGTAATTACTGCGACGGATTGGAGCTGTACTGCAGCGCAAATCCGGCGCACAGTACGGCTCCAATCCGCGGCAAAATAAGCCGTGTGAACACAGCCTTAAACTGCGCAGTCTCAGAATTATCACCACCCTTGACCCAAAAGCCAATAATCATCCCAGTTGTGATAAATTGCCTCTTCTAACCATGACAGTACGAAGGATATGTGATATACACTCACCGGCCACTTTATTAGGTACACCTGTCCAACTGCTCGTTAACACTTAATTTCTAATCAGCCAATCACATGGCGCAACTCAGTGCATTTAGGCATGTAGACAAAGGTCAAGACAATCTCCTGCAGTTCAAACCGAGATCGTATGGGGAAGAAAGGTGATTTGAGTGCCTTTGGAACGTGGCATGGTTTTTTGGTGCCAGAAGGACTGGTCTGAGTATTTCGAAACTGCTGTTTCTCCTGGGATTTTCACGCACAACCTTTCCTTAGGGTTTACAGAGAATGGTTCCGAAAAAGAAAAAACATCCAGTGAGCGGCAGCCCTGTGGGCGGAAATGCCTTGTTGATGCCAGAGGTCAAGGAGAATGGGCCAGATTTGGTTCGAGCTGATAGAAAGGCAACAGGGGACTCAAATAGCCACCCGTTAAACCAAGGTAGGCAAAAGAGCATTCTGAACGCACGTACGGCGAACTTGAGGAGATGGGTTACGCAGCAGAAGACCACACCGGGTGCCACTCCTTTCAGCAAAAGAACAGGAAACTGAGGCTCAATTTGCCCAAGCTCATCGAAATTGGACAGTAGAGATGGAAAACGTTGCCTGGTCTGATGAGTCTCGATTTCTGCTGCGAATTTCGGAGGGGTAGGGTCAGAATTTGGCGTCAACAACAGGGAAGCATGGATCCATCTCCTTGTATAGGTTCAGGCTGATGGTGGGGGTTTGTCAGGGGTGTGGGGAATATTTTCTTGGCACTCTTTGGGCCCCTTGGTACCAATTGCGCTTCGTTGGCAACACCTTGTTGAATTATGCCATGAAGAATTGAGGCAGTTCTGAAGGCAAAAGGGGCCCAAAACCGTTACTAGCATGGTGACCTAATAAAGTGGCCGGTGAGTGTATGTGTGTGCAAACAGCCTATCACACACCTTATATACCCACCAAGCCAGCGCACCACATGGGACTTCCTTCATGAGCTACACACTGCCATCGACGAAAGTAGAAAGTGATCATAATAATGTGACTCAACTGTATATTTATAATGAGTAATCAAGTATTATGCATGCTAGGTAGTGGGGGCTCCTTACAGATTGTAAGCTCTTGGGAGCAGGGCTCACACTACCATTGTTTGAGTGGATAATTCGTTTAGAATTCAGAGTACAAATACATACGAAATTGAACATAACAGAATAATAAAGAACTGTGGAATAGGCTGGTGCTATATAAGAAAAAGATTGCTATTCCAGGGTGTGAACCGTCATATGAGTGCATTATGTATATTTCATCTAAGGGCCGGTGCGTCTCGGAGTGTGAGAATACATTGGGAACATGGTGATGTTGATTTCCTCCTGAAGGCAGAGATGACAAGATGATTGCGGTATGCTCTGTTACTGAATCTCATCTGACAACTTTCTGCAGATGCAAATATTTCCATCTTACCTTAAATACTCTTCCTGCTCAAACTAGAAGTATTCAGAGCTGTCTGTGAAGAGCACTGTGGAAGGTGCCGCTCTACATTAGGGATTGTTAAAGGGGTTGCCTCCCTACAGAGTTTCATAGGATGCATGAATGAAATACTCTGTCACTTCCTGGTTCAGACTGACTGTAATTAGCATACAGCTCAGTGGTGTATTCAACTCTGTGTTTTCAGTTGCTAATTAGTTCAGATTAGCTTCTCTGAAATTACTAGCAGGAGTTTTTATCTGATCCCTCAAACAAAAGCCCTAATTAGTGCCGTTTATTTTAGATAAATTAAGCTTTTCACTGCCAGCCAGCACAGAGCTGCCCGGACCTGTGTGATGACATCACTCACTGCTATCACATAGAACAAACAGCAGCGGGGAGAGATGTACACAGGTCAGTTACTGAGGGAGCAGAAATAGCCAGGAAGGTGATAAATTCACTTGTAGTTCCTTAACAAAAACAGATGAACAAAGCAATATATTTGGAAAATGTCTTTATTTTGTGTTCCCTACATTTTGAAAGCTATTCTTTGTAGCAAGACAACCCCTTTAAACACCTCCCCTCCTTAATAAGTGGGTACCGGCTGTGCACCCAGTTATATTTTACCATTAAAGGGGATTTATCGTTTCATCAGCTTGTCTGTTTTCTTGTAGTTTCATTTTCTCAGCTCCTCCAATCCAGGGGCGTTTCTTCTCCTCCCAGCTGGGTGTTTCTTAACTGAAGGGGGATGACATCACCCCCCCCCTTCACTGTTTGTGCTCACTCCCCAGTCAGTGTGTTTGTTTGAGATCAGTGGGATGGGATAGCACATCCCTGCTCCCCCCCCACCCTCTCTGTCTGAGTCCACATGTCACTGTGTCATTCCTCTCTTATTTTGTAAGAGCTGTTTGTTGACATACTACAGGCCTGCATTCAGTCTAGACAGACTTCTATGAACTCAGAGCACTGATCTCTTCGTCTCTCATAGCTGGAGGTTTGTTACAGTTGAATCCAGTCTTCTATGAACTCATCCAGAGCAGCACAGATCTGTCTCCTTTCTATGTTTACACGCAGGAGCATTAGGCACAGAGCACAATTCTGCTGTTTTCTGTTTGTAGAAGCAGCTGCAGTGTTACTATAGAGCTGCTGACTGTGCAGAGTGAAATGCTGCCGGCCCCTTATTCTGAGTGAGAGAGGCGGGAATGCACGCTCTCGTGAATACAACCGGGGGCCAGACAGAATGTAAATTAGTAGAGCCGTCAGCCAATGAAATGAAAGGAGGAGGGATCCGACTGGCACTGGGGAACAGTGTTTTACACAAAACGAAGTTAAGGGAGACCGTGAAAACAAGACGGCTTTGCAAATCACATCCAATTGCAAAGTTGCTTGTTTTCACTGTCCTCTTATTCTGAAGACTATTTAATGTAATGAGAAAACCCCTTTATGTACTCCAAATATGACTAGTGTTAAAACTGGTCCCAAAAAAACCCTTCAGCCCTAACTTACTAAAACAACTCAACCCAAGGCATTTAAAGGGGTGTTCTCACCATGCTGTTTCACATAGCCTGCTCTTCACAGGCAGTTTCAGACTCACAATTCCTGTTCAGGCTGTGGGTGGTTCTACAACAGTGACTGACATTTCAGCTCTGAGCCTGTTAGAGGGACATGAGAGCAGGAGGCTTGTAAACTGTAGTGCACAAAGCTAAAGAGCTCTAAGGTTAACCTCTTAACGACACAGGACGTATGGGTACATCTTTGTGTCTATAAGGTCCTATGTAGTGGGGTTACTCAGTAAGTCTGCTACATAGGAGGCTGGTGTCAACTGCTAATTGCAGCGAACACCCACTGCTAACAGCAGGGAATGGAGCAAGCTTAGTTTCCAGCTGTTTAACCCTTTAGATACTGCAGTGATCATGGCTGCAGCATCTAAATGGATAAGACAAGGTGCAGCACACTGTTCCTCACTCCGATCAGCACCTCACGCAGCAAGATCGTGGGAAACTGATCTGTTCCCATGGCAGCTGGAAGGCTTCCATAGCCCTCATGTTTTACTTTCTATTAGCACCTGCCCCAGACAGGAAGTAATAGAACCAACATATTGGTACACCCTTCTGCATTGTTTACACAATGCAGAAGGGTGAACTGACGATCGAGCCCTCAAGTGGTCAAGTAGCCTAGGGGTAGTCGACGTTGAAGTAAAAAAAAGAAAAACTGTTTAAAAAGTATAAAAATTAATAAAAAAAACATTAAAAGTTCCAATCACCCTGCTTTTGCCATTTTACAAATAAAAAACCCCAAAAAGCTACACGTTTGGTATCACCACGTCCATAAGTTCGGTCACTTAAAATATAACATAATTTATCCTGTACAGATCACACAACATTTATATCGAAGAATGAACGCCATAAAAACAAAACCCCCCGCAAATATAGCGAAATTCCCTTTTTTTTTTAGAATTTGTTTGGGGTTTCCCAGAATATTCTATGGTACAGTAAATGGCAGCATTAAAAAAGTTCATCTTGTTCTGCAGAAAAAAAGCCCTCATATGTCTATGCAGAAGGAAAAATTAAAAAGTTATGGCTCTTGAAATGTGGAGAGCAAATTAGTATTATTGGTTGTCACAAAACGTTTAAAGCTTGTCAGTAAGTAATATAAACACTCATCCATCTTCAAGATAAAGAGCACAGATGAGAGTGAAATAACTATCCCGACCACTGCTGCAGCCTGTAAGAGAAGAGAGAGGTGGCCAGTAACTAGGGAAGCTTGTGTACAAAAGAAGGAGATATGATCTGCTCTTAACGCTGAAGAGAAGCAAAATCAGAAGAGCAATGTATTTGATAATAATATTTATTTACTTTTGCCTTCATGTTTAAGGCTAATCAATGAGATGGAAATACCCCTTTCATCTTTTGTTCTACACAGGAATGATTATGTTGCCCACAATTTTGTTTTCCCATGTACATAAGAAGACAGGTGTGGTTAGTGGGGCTTGTCCAGGATTAGAAAACAGTATCAATATTGTCTATAACAAGTGTCAAACTCAAGGCCCATGGGCCGCCATGTCATACTTGTGGCCTATGAAAGCGTAGACACGAGCTGGAATGGACAAGGTCCGGATGCAGAAGGACCAGCTCCCCAATTTCCCTAGAGGATGCAACCACCACTTGGAAGAGGCGGAGATGCCAGCACAGAGAGAGGGCACCATCTTGAATTCTGAGGTCAGGGGCACACCTTAGCACCACTGTTCAGCAACTCACAGGCAGTCCCACAGATCTGACAGCCCTAGCCAGACACCCACGCAACCCTCCACTGGCCCGTTGAGGGCAACCATAATGCTTATATGGCCCTCGGTAAAAAATTAGTTTGACAGCCCTGCCATAGAAAGCCTTCTGGGACACTTCCATTAGGTGCATATTGTGTCTCAAAAACAATATGTTAAGGAGTAGTCACATTTATACAGTCTTAGAGTTGCAAATGGCCCTTTGAATGCAACCATAATGCTGATGTGGCCCTCAGTGAAAATGAGTTTGACACCCCTGGTCTATAGGCAGCAGTGTCGTAGCTACAGGGGTCGCAGTGATCGTATTGATACTGGGCCCCTGAGCCAAGGTTGCCCACCCTGACCACACATCGGTGGTTGCATTGATAGGTCTTAAAAACACAGTGTCATGAGTGACGGGAAGTGGATCCTCTGGATTACCATGAGAAGATAGTATAAGCCACGCCAGGGAGTGGTTTCTAAGGAGCCCCACAGTTCTACACCAGCGGCCGCCGCAAGGCTGGTTGGGCTTTGCTGCAGGGGACTCACAGGTTGCTACCCCTGATGTGACCACTCGTGGTGATGGTCCGGGTGCAGCGTGGTACAGGGGTTTCAGGCAGAGGTGTAGTCAAGTCCAGGCAATAAGGTCAGGGCACACAGCATGCAAACAAGGTCAAAGTCAAAGCAATGGGTCGGAACACAGAAAAACACTAACAAACCCCTCTATACCATAGTTGCCAACTTTTGAAATTGAAAAAGCAGGAGATTGCAGTTGGCGGCAAATATTTGCATGGCCATGCCCCTTCAAAAAGCCACACCCACGCCACCTAACTGCATAACGGCTTTGGAAGAAAGCCAGGTAGCTGCCCTTATAGCCAGGTAGTAGCCGCCCCATAACCAGGTAGTGCCCCTTACAGGCAGGTAGATGCCCCCTTGTAGCCAAGTAGATGCCCCCTTGTAGCCAAGTAGATGCCCCTTCTGTAGCCAAGTAGATGCCCCCTCTGTAGCCCAGTAGATGCCCAAGTAGATGCAGGTAGAGCCAAATTTGTAGCCAGGTAGATGTTCCCCTTTGTTAGCCAGGTAGATGCCCCCTTTGTTAGCCAGGTAGATGCCCCCTTTGTTAGCCAGGTAGATGCCCCCATTGTTAGCCAGGTAGATGCCCCATTGTTAGCCAGGTAGTGCCCCCATTGTTAGCCAGGTAGTTGCCCCATTGTTAGCCAGGTAGTGCCCCCCCTCTGTTGCCACGTACATGCCCCCATTGTTAGCCAGGTAGTGCCCCCTCTGTTGCCAGGTAGTGCCCCCATTGTTAGCCAGGTAGATGCCCCCTTTGTTAGCCAGGTAGATGCCCCCTTTGTTAGCCAGGTAGATGCCCCCATTGTTAGCCAGGTAGTGCCCCCATTGTTAGCCAGGTAGATGCCCCCTTTGTAGTCAGGTAGTGCCCCCTCTGTTGCCAAGTAGATGCCCCCTCTGTAGCCAGGTAGAGCCAAATTTGTAGCCAGGTAGATGCCCCCCTTTGTTAGCCAGGTAGTGCCCCCTTTGTTAGCCAGGTAGATGCCCCTTTATTGCCAGGTAGATGCCCCTTTGTTAGCCAGGTAGATGCCCCCCTTTTTAGCCAGGTAGAGGCCCCCATTGTTAGCCAGGTAGTGCCCCCATTGTTAGCCAGGTAGTGCCCCCATTGTTAGCCAGGTAGTTGCCCCCATTGTTAGCCAGGTAGTTGCCCCCATTGTTAGCCAGGTAGTTGCCCCCATTGTTAGCCAGGTAGTGCCCCCATTGTTAGCCAGGTAGTGCCCCCATTGTTAGCCAGGTAGTGCCCCCTCTGTTGCCAGGTAGTGCCCCCATTGTTAGCCAGGTAGATGCCCCCTCTGTTGCCAGGTAGATGCCCCCTCTGTTGCCAGGTAGTGCCCCCTTTGTTGTCAGGTAGTTGCCCCCATTGTAGCCAGGTAGTGCCCCCGTATGGTAGCCAGGGAGATGCCCTCTGTTGCCAGGTAGATGCCCCCATTGTAGTCAGGTAGTGCCCCCTTTGTTGTTAGGTAGTTGCCCCCATTGTAGCCAGGTAGAGCCCCCTTATAGCTAATAAAAATAAAATCATAAAAGGCACTCACCTTACCAGGCTCCTGCAGCTCCGGACACCTCCGATCTCCTCAGCGACGCAGGGAACTGAGTGCAGCCGCGCGTCACTTCCCCTGCGCCGCTGACCTGTATGTAAAGCGCGCACCGGCGCTGTACATACAGAGGGAGGAGGGGAACGATCCCTCCTGCCTCCTCCCTGCACAGCGAGACTCCGGGCGGTGTGAAGCGGGCGCAGCGGCCGCTTCACCGCCTGTGGGAACGGACCGGCGGCGCCAGAGTAGCGCACCAGCGCTACTCTGGCGCCGCGGTCATTTAAAGAGCCCCCGCTGCCTGCTGGCGGCGGGAGTTTCGCCAACTCTGCCGGGAGGGCGGGGGGGGGGACCCCAAATAGCGGGACCCCCCCGCCAAAAAAGGGAGAGTTGGCAAGTATGCTCTATACTCTCACTAAAGCACACCACCCACTGGAAGAGAGACATGGGGGAAGTGAGGTGATAAAGGTAAAGGGTCAGTTCCCACGGATTATCCAATCAGTTTTGTGTTGGCCCTTTAACTCTCAAGGGGCCGGCGCGCACCCAGGGTATGGGTACATGCACGCTAGACAGCAGAAATGTGATAAAAAGTCCAATATTTATTGCATCATATTGAAAAACAGCTTCATACTTAGCATGGAGAGACACTTATCCAACGTAATGGAAGTCCTATGGGTTGGTAGACGGCCGACGCATTTTGGGTCAATGAAAAACTATAGTCAGAGCCCCTCATCCTGTGAACAGAGTCTTAAATAGCTTTCCCTTTTATATGTTCCCTATTTATAAGAACTTCCTCTTACAATACTTTGCAATGTGTCCTGCAGCTCAAAACCCTATTGATCAACTGTAATCTATGGTCAGTAATCACCGTAAGTAAGTGATTACCTTTCCTACCGCACCACTAGAGGAGAGGTCACCATTTACACCATTTTATTCAAATCAATAGACTGTCCATGCAATGCAAGAAGATAGTGGGACCTCCGAAGCATGACACACTCTTTAACTCTGACTAATAGGGTCCTTTAATGGAGGATTAAGCTGTATTTACTCAACCTTTGCTAATAGGGTGCCTTAAAATGAATTTTTTTAAATCGGACAACAAAACAAAAACTACCAAGTACTCTACTTTTAATATGATACCAGGGTATAGAGAGAACCCACAATACAAATGATAATAGAAGACCTGGTTATACCAATATATTGCACAACGAACAAACCACTACATTTATAACAGCTAGGAAAGGGATAAATGTATATAAAACATAACGTTTATTAGATCCTGAAGAACACCTAACAATTACCCCTAAGTCTCCACTTGTAGCTCTAACAAAAACCTAATAAGCCCTGCCTCACAAAAGAGGAGGACCCGCCCCAATACTGGCGCCCCGACACAGGAACCTAACCGATCCCTATCCCTAACTACCCCTAAGTACCACAACTATAAGGATCAAACAGACAGAACATCAAGAAAAAGTGCTCAAAATTATTGATTTTACTTATAGGGG
>JAODAL010017765.1:0-76738 GCA_025379985.1 Phyllomedusa bahiana
CATTTTCAAAAGCATTTTTTGGAAAATTTAAACAAAAGGGTTAAAATATCAGTTGAAATTTGGTTTGAAAATGGCTATTCTCCAGAAGTGGGGGAAAGATTCCTTCTGAATGGACCTGGGAATTTGAGTGGTTGCCCCGGGCTCGTTTTGGGGTCCTCTTTTATTCAATTATTTATTAATGAATAGTGGGGGGGATTAATAGTCTGTTTCTATTTTTGCAGATGATACAAAGCTATCAGGGTAGTGCAATCTAGGAAGATGTTCAAAAAATGGCAGACCGGGACACACTGAGTGTTTGGGCATCCACTTGGCAAATGAGGTTCAGTTGGATAAATGTAAGTTTGCATTGGGGTAAAAAAATTGCAGGCATCATATGTCCGGGGGGGAGAAAAAGGGGGAAAATTTGCTTGTTGGGGAAGGATCTGAGCATACTTGTAGATCTAGACTACAGAACAACATGCAATTAAATCAGCTGCCTCAAGGCAGCGGATTTTGGGCGTGATTAAGAGGCAGGGACATGGAAGGGATATAAATTAAACCGTTTTATAAAAAGCATGGGTATTTCATCTGTAATATGCTGTTCAGTTCTGGGCTGCAGTTTATAGAAAGGATTTACTTGAATTAGAGAAAGTACAAAGATGAGCGACCGAACTAATAAGGGGAATGGACACTTTGTTATGAGAGAGGTTAGTAGAATTAAACTTTACTTACCCCTTTTGAAAAACAGTCGGGAAACATGTTTAATTTACTAAGTACTGTTAAAATGGCCCCTACAAAAAATAGGGAAAAGCTATTTTTTGTAAAAAACCCCCTTAAAAAACAAAGGGACGTTCCCCTTTGTCTAGAGAAAAAAAAGGCTCAACTCCAGAGAAGAAAAGCCCCTTTTTTACATGAGAACTGGGAATCTGTGGAAAAGCTGCCCGAGGGCTATACGCGGAACAGGGAAGACTTAAGAAAAGGGTTAGATAACCACTTTCTCAAAAATAATATTATACCCCGTGGCCGTTTTAAAAATTTTTGATTAGTCTGATGGCAATTTTTTGGGGGCAGAAATAAAATATCCCTTTTTGGCAGATTGGTTCTCTTTTTGGGGCTCCAAAAAATGCATGCTTAAAAAATTCCATTGCCCTTTTTTTAAAAATGTTTTTTTAATAGTAACTCTGAAAACGGTTTGATTTTAGTCTAAGTTTACACCTTCTATTAGTTGGCTTAGTTTATGATACTAATTGTGCTAGAATTTTGGTGCATTTTTTTGGTGCATGGTGTCACACACTAAGCCCGCCAATTTCACCCTCCTGACCCTTTTTTTGGGGTTATGCCCCCCTTTTGCAGCAAAGCACAGAAGTGTCTAAAAATTGTGTAAAACAAATAATAAATGTGGTGTAAATTATGTAACCCAGTATTTTGGTGCAAACTATAAAGAATTATTTTGCAATTGCCTTCATTATGCCCCTAGCTACCATGTAAACTCATCAGCTCCCTGCAAACACAACACAGGGGGTGCCAATGAGGTGACAGATGACACCCTCTACTTCTGAAACCACTTAGATGCAATGGTCACTATTCACTGCTTCATTTAAGGGATCAAACAATTCAGATATGAGGTTTCTCGAATCCCAGCCATTATAGCAGGTTATCATTAGACTGGTTATCGTTAGACACCTGAGCCCCTGCTTCCCCTAGCACAGGACACCTATGCCAGTTTATTTTTTTTTCCTATCAAAAGATCTATTGTGGTCCTTACAGAGTTAAAATTAACTTCAGAGAGCACAGTTTGTATTTACCTTAACTTCATTAACATTAGTGTTAAAGGGGTTGTCTCACTACATTCATTGCTTTTTATGTTAAAGATCTTGTAAAAACAAGTCACTTTGCCATATGTGTCCATTAACAGTGTCCTACCTATTCTGAGATATCCCCTCTTGTATGGGCTGCATCAGCTCCTCAGGTTGCCATAGCTACAGACCTGTTTGATCTATCCTGATAGGCTGTCAGCACTGGTTGCTATAGCTACAGACCTGTTTACTCTCTCATGATAGGCTGCCAGCACTGGATGCTATAGCTACAGACCTGTTTGATCTCTCCTGATAGGCTGCCAGCACGGTTGCTATAGCTACAGACCTGTTTGATCTATCCTGATAAGCAGCCATCACTGGTTGCTATAGCTACAGACCTGTTTGATCTATCCTGATAAGCAGCCAGCACTGGTTTCTATAGCTACAGACCTGGCTTCTACTGAAGCCTAGTAGAAGACAGTAGACACGCCCCTGAATTCAAAGTGAAACCAAGAAAACAGGACTGAGGTGAGATGAATCACTGTAGTGAGGCAACCCCTTTAAGTGTCTAAAATAAGAATACCTCAAGCCACAGTGTGTATTCTAATTAATTTCAGAGTGTATAGTGTTTAATATAATGAATTGAAGAGGCCACAATAGGACTTATTATTTATTTAAGGGGGTCGTAGCATGTTTACAAATCAAAGAACAACATGTGTATTGTAATTGATTTCAGGGGGACAGTATGTATTTTTATTCAGGGATAATGAATTTTATTTTATGGGGTGCAGTGTTCATTTCTAAAAGCACAGTGCAGATTATTATCTAGTTCAGGAGGCTTAGTGGATAACATTATTTTCAGGTCAAACAATGTGTGCCACTATTACTTTCAGAGGGCACAGCTTGTGGCATCAATATATTCACAGGATGCAACACCTGGGACTATGAGGAGCGTGTCTAAGTATGGAGAGTGAGGATCCGCTAGAAAAGTGAGAAGTCAAAGATGTCTGACTAGCAAACTCTGCTAGGGCAAGAAGAAGCTGGAACAACATCCAGGACCAGGTGCAAAGGAAAATTAATGACTCCACAGAAGATGTCAGAGTCTTTGCGTACTCTGCCTCTAACATCAGTCTTGTGTTCACTAGATCTGCAACATTCTAATTTGTGAAACAACAACTTTCAGCATATCCTTACCATTGTTAGATCATACTGGAATCTGTAGTTTCACACGAATTGGCAATGGCTATATTTGGTTATTAGATATTGAAGAGGCAAGCAAAATGGTAACAATATTTAGAACTTTTGACTTTAAGGCTTCATATCTCACCATCCACTACAGCTTTGAATGTGAAACATTCATTTTATAGACAATCATCTTGGCTATGTCATACATCAATTCGACCAACAGCTACTTAGCATCTGCTTAGTTATGCACATTCTTGTCATGTAACTGCATTGTTACCATTTTGCTCCTAAAAATCTAGACTTTCATTTTTATTGTTTTGTTAGTATTTTGTCAATCCACCTTTGACTTTCAACACTGCCAGACTGTTTCTGGGCTCTGGATCAGATTCAAGCATGTCTTGACTGAAATCTGATCCCAGGTCTCTTCTATTTGTTCCCAATGTTGGTGCATACTGATACAGCTTTTTCTTCAACTCTATCCACATGTGTTCGATTGGGTTGAGGTCTGGGGACAGTAACTCTACTTCATTGTCATTAAACCATTTCTTCACCAATCTTGATGTCTGCTTCAGGTCGTTGTCCTGCTGGAACACTATGTCATCCTTTTAATACTCATAGTACCGGAGTGTAGAAAGTAACTAATCTTGTAGGATCCTCACATATAGCTTAGCATTGAGACCACCATCGATCCTGGTCAAGTATCCATCGCATTTTGCTGTGAAACAACCCTGTATCATCAGGCTACCTCCAGGGAATTTAACCGTTCCTTCAACTTCTCGGTCATTAGCCACCTTTTCACTTAAATCTTCCAGACCCATTTGCACCCATCATAGCCCGGTTGACTTCTAGCTTATCACTTAAAATTACACATTGCCAAACTTCTCCTGTCCACTTTTTATACTTTTTTTGTTAACTCGAGCCAACGCTACTTATGATGATATTGAAGTTAAGGCTTCTTCACCTGTTTTCGGGCCATCATTCCAGACCTGTTTAACGCGTGTTGCATGGTGCTTGCAAATCTGTGATTTCACTATTACGAAGCCTACGAACCACCTCCCTTGCCGTGTTTGTTGCGTCAGAACTGATAGACCTTCTGATGATTCAACTTGTTGACTCCGATATTTTGCTTGGATGTCCACCTCTTGGCTTTGGAATGGTTGGATGGGCTTCATTTTGTATTCTTCCAGCTGTCATGGCACTCCTATAATGCAATTCAGCAATTTTCTGGGCTGAGAGACCACTATCGATGAGCTGGATGATGTGGTTTATCTTTTCTTGGGAAATCTTCTTCATGGCTGCTACTTGATTCGAACCAGTGACCTTTTGCTAGGGAACCAACCTAATAACACATTGCGCTATTAGGGAATGTGAGAACAGGTTGTAATTTGTAGTATACAAGAAGAAAAAGATTGTTCCACCACCAGGAGCAAAACAGTAACAATGCAGTTACATGACAAGAATCTGCATAACTAAGCATATGCTAAATAGTTGCAAGTCAAATTGATGTATGAGATAGCCAAGATGATTGTCTATAAAATGATGGTAGTCTCACGTTCAAAGCTGTAGTGGATGGTGAGATATGGAGCCTGAAAGTCAAAAGTTCAAAACATTGTTACCCTTTTGCTTGGCACTGTAAATTCCCACAGCCCACTGCACCACAGGTATTTCTTACTCACAATAGGAGACCTGAAAAAATGTACTCCCACTTCTGGGGATGGTCCTAGAGTGTAAGTGAACCCCTTTTATTTTGAGTCTATCTTCATGTAGGAATGCTTTTTACACAAGACTGACAAACATGGAGAGAGATCAGGGAACTATGAAAGTAGTTAGTTTTGAATGAACTGTTCTAGAAAAGTTAAGTTCTAGTAGACCTTCTCGAATTTTTAGAACTCGAACCGAACATTTTACTGTTTGTTCGAGTACAGTTCTAGTTAGACACTCCATTTTCAGTTTAGTTTTCAGCGGCTTTTTTCACTTTTGGCAGCCATCCAGTCAGCTTTCTGCACTTTTGGCGGCCATCCAATCAGTGCAGAGCACAGAGAAGTGTCAAAAAGTCATTGCTGAGATGTAGGGCTCTCATTGGCTAGTAAAATCACATGACCATGTTATATATATTTCACTGTATTGACTTGTGAATGCCATGTTCAGTTCACTCTCTGTACTGTACAGACTGCTCTTAGTTAGTGAGATAGCATTTTCCTCTCCAGAGACAGCAACAGTTAGGGAGTTTGGTATATATATTACCAAATTGCTTGGATTTGCTAAATCATACTCAGTGCCAAAAAGTTCAGTTTTTGCAGTTTTGGGGGTTCAGTAATTGTACCACACACCGTCTCCAAATCTCCTATGTGTCAAAGGGGCTTTTGGGCCCCCTTAGGATGCAGGGCCCTGTAGCAGCTGCTACCACGGCACCTCCTATAGTTATGCCCCTGCTTGCAAGCTGTCCTCATCTTTTCAGTTAGCCATTGAAAGGAATAAAGTATTTTAGCCTCTCAATTATTTTCTGTCACTCTTAGAGCTAAATTTTCTGAACTAAGTTTTTTCACGTATCCAGTTTACTGTTATGGATGGTAAATACACCTTCTCCTCACCTGTATAGGTATAAAAAATTAACCAGAAAATCTTCTCCCATAGACTTTAATGGGGTTCGAGTTCTAGTTCAAACAGAACCTCGAACCGAACACATTAAAGTTCGAGGTTCTAATCGAATTAGAACTTTTTACTGCTCGCTCATCTCTAGAAGTGGTAAATAATTTGTGTATGCTTGCATGTCAGCTGGGTAACCGATTAAAGTCAGAGAATGAAAAAAAGTCATGACAACTTGTAAGTTTTATGATTTGGGTGGAGAATGTGTTAATATAGGGTTGCAATTTAGATGGTAAGGAGCCTAAAGAGTAAACTTATAGAGCACATTATTTGTGTGTTTTTCCATTAATAAGATAATTCCAGAGGGGACACTGCATATTCTATTCTATATCTTCATTGGTCCCCTTGAAAAGTTCATAAACAGCTAAAACAGAGAAAAAATCCTAGTTGTCCTTACTACATTGGAAGGTAGTGGACACCACTTGCCTCTGCTATCTCAAAATGCTGATGAAGTTTATCAATATGAATCATTAACAATTGTAATCTATGTAAGTGTACCGGGAACGATCTCTACACCAGTACATATAGTTCTTCGCATACACAGGTCCTATACCATTATGCATTATGGGGTGTTGATGATTGGTTAAATATTATTAAAATTGCCTATATCGTGTCTTTTATTTTATCTTATTGTCTTTCCTAACACCATTAACATTCATTGTACAAAGGCTTAACATGTTGCTAGAATTATCATCTCATGACGAAATACAACTTTAAAGTTTTACCCTGCCCATATACTCTGAAGGAACTAGTATCTCATCTATCATTTTTATACTGGAAAATATAACCCTATACAAAATTGTCTTTCTCATGTTGCCATGGATTTCGTTGGCACTGTCATTTATCTGTGCTGCATGTTTAGTGTAACTCATAATTACGTATTGTGCTGTGGTTCCACCTTATTTTTCTCTGAGTAATTGTTCAGTATCTGGCCTTTGATTTTTTTTCCGCTTTCTTTTAAATTCTTATTATGTTTTGTTTCCATTTCTGGCAGATTTCAATAATGTTCTGCTCATAAGAAACCTATTATAAACTTATGTATGATGTCACTAGGGTTATACATCGAAAGAAGAAATATTTACAATTATTGTATTTATGTTTTATATCCTACAAAGTAATAGGACAAAAGTATAATAAAAAGGTTCTAATAATTCATTTACACAAGTAAATGACAGATATTAATAGCCATGGATTTAGGAAGTCACAGAGATAACGCAACATAGCCTTCAGACCTTGGCCGATTATCAGCGGATATACAGAGTGCAGCTTATTCCAGCGGGGCAAGCATTGGAACTTTTCTTGTCGGTATTTTTCTATGCTTGATTTCCAAAAGTTAAACATTTTTTATCAAAGTATGGGTAAAAACTGTACATCATTTGAAAATAGCAATAATAGAAATATCAAGAGCTTTATAAAAATGTGGGAACACTGAGTTCCTAGTAATAAAAGCTAAAGGATAGAGAGCTCATCAACCTTAACCACCAAGAAGGTGATGTGTACAGGCAGTCCCCAGGTTACAAACGAGATGGGGACTGTAGGTTGGTTCTTAAGTTGAAATTGTATGTAAGTCGGAACAGGTAGATTTATTAAATGCAATTCCTTTTTTCTTTAGTTTTGGATAGTGCAGGGAACAGTTTTTACATTTGTTTTGCTGTCTGTGCCCTTTTTTTTTAGAAGATTTCACCTAACGTTCTGTATCTCATGTGCAGCTGTGGCATGCTGGCACTTGGTTATCATGGGGCGTGACTCAGTGTTGAATGTCAGCCACCCCCCATAAGTCTCCGTTTGTAACTAGGGGACATATTAATGGAAAGATGTAAGTAGGGGACTGCCTGTATTTTTGTACAGGGAATTACAAGGTTACAACAACTACTACAGTATTTGCTAACAACAGAGGATACATGTATGGACAGAGGACACCAATCGGTGTTACAAAGGCAAAGGGCAGAAATTGTAATCATTTGTTTACTTTAGCTCTGAAGCTTCTCTGGACTTTAGATAAACATCTCCTGCTCTCATGTCAGAGTACTTAGCAGACCTTTAAATACGGAGCTGATATGCCAATCACTGCTATAGAACCACCCACAAACTAACCAGGAAGAGACAAGATGCACGAATGAATGCTGCTTTTGGCTCTGTGAAACAACATGGTGAGACAACCCCTGTAGCATACAGATCTAGTTTGATGCATATGAATCAGGATGCTTTATGTACACTTTCAATTACAAATAAAAATGTCATAATGCTCTTAGTTCCTTATTTAAAGAACCTTTGTGAAAAGTTTACCACTTTTACTAGCAGGAAATTATCATTGTCTGCCTGGTAACATATACACTGGAGAGACAATTCATGGTCCCCCTGTCTACAAACTCACACGACACTCGCCACCTCTACCCCTCTCTAGTCTCACAGTACAAAAAGAGAGACTGTCAGCTGTAATAAGTGCTGATACTGATAGGACTTTATGAGCTAGTAAATTCTACATACAAACACAAAGTTTAGGAAATATATCCAAGTTATTTTAACTGCAGTAATTAACGTTTGTCCTAATCTACCCCATATTGAAAAGAATGATAGGTGTTGCCTGCAAGTGAATGCAGATAAGAAACAGCATAGAGCATTCATTTTTCAATGCTAGATTAGGAACTTAAAGGGAACCTGTCACATAGGTTTTGCCCCCCTTGCTGAGGGCAGCACAAGCAAGTGGCAGACATTCTGTTCCCAGCGCTGTGCCCCTAATTCTGTAAGATGCAGCAGTTTTAGCGTTTCTTATTCATGAGTAGGTGCTAGCCCTGCCCACCAAAGGCTAGCCCCGCCCACTGACACTTATTCACATGTTTCTACCTATTCAAAGTAATAGGTCTATCAGTTGAGGTGGGCGGGGCTAGCCTCAGATGGGTGGAGTTTGAAAAAAAACTGACTCTTTTAATGAAACTTCGAATGACTCTTCTGGCTGAAAATTGCAGATTTGAGCATTAAATACATGAAAACTGCAGCATATTACAGAATAAGGGACACAGCGCTGGGAACAGCAGGTCTGACACTGGCTTGTTCTGCCCTCAGCAAGGGGGGCAAAAATTATGTGACAGGTTCTCTTTAAAGTTACACACTATGGTCCATATTTTAACCCCTTAACCAAGCCTATTTTTTTTTCTCCCCGATTTCCAAAAACCATAACTTTTATTTTTCAATCTACATAGACATAAGAAAGCTTGTTTTTTGCAAGACAAGAAGTACTTTTAAATGGTGCCACTGACTGCTCCATATAATGTGCTTGGAAACCCCCAAAAAAGTAGGTTGGAATGTAAAAAAAATCTTAATTGCGCCATTTTTGTGGCGGTTTTGTTTTTTATAGGGTTATCTTTAAAACATAAATGTAATCTTATCTATATTCTGCAGGTTGGTAAGATTCTTTTGATAACAAATATGTAGGGTTTTCATTATCTTTTAGAACTTTTAAAAAAATTAACATTCTCAATTTTATAACTTTGTGCTGTAGCACCATTTTCTGCGATTAATAGCTTTTTTTAAAAAATTTCCCACCCATTGGACCTGGTGTGAGCTGAAGTGTGATTTTTATTTTATTTTGGGATGGATGCAACTTTTTGATTTCTTTTTATTAAAATTTTTGGGGGACATGAAATAAAAAAAACCCCGCAATTTTGACATTTAGAGCGGCATATATGAACGGGGCTGCGCCAGATATCTGTCTTTTCAGCCCAATATCAGGCGCAGCCCCATTCGCTACATTTTTAAATGGCCGCATGCTTTTATCAGGCACATTACATAGCGCCCGCGGCACTTTGTAATGCAACTGATTCCGGGGGCCGTGCGGGAGGCGGGGCGCACTAGAACTGCTACATATTTATAGCTTCGCTACAGCATTTCTAGGTGCATTAATGCTGGAACAGGTAAACCATTTTCAAAGTGGTATACCTGAGCCAGAAATGTCGTACAAGCACTAAAATGTGCCTGATTTATGATCCGCTGTAGAGCAGGTTCATAAATCAGGCGCTTTGTAGGCTATTATTATACACATGAAATTTGCCGTTTAAAAGCCAAATTTCATACATGTCGCCCTTAGAATTTTTTTTGTATTACAGTGTTCAGCATACAGAATAAGTGATGTTATATTTTAATAGATCTGACTTTTACAAACACAGCAATATCAGTTAAGTGTAACTTTATTAATTTTATTCATAAAATGGCAAAATGCGTTATTTCAAACTTTTAATATTTTTATTTTTTTAACTTTTTTTTTATTTTTACACATACACTTGTTGTCCTCCTAGGATACTTGACAACCGTGAGGGCGATGATCGCTTGTACACCTTTCTTCATTATATATAATGCAGAAGGGCATACCAAGATGGCGCTTCTATTACTTCCTGCCTATTGTTAGTGGTGTGTGTCAGCTATAATAACAGCCCATTCCATACTCCCTTACTGACAGTATGACGTAAGTTTAAGCCATGTGTCAATTAGGGGTTAAAAGGTTTGTGAGTTGAAAGAGAAAAAGTTCAGTACTGTGTTAGCCCCACTTTTCTTTTTTTTTTATTAAATGGAGAATGCCATAATGTACCACTCACAAGCAGAACAAAAATAATCTTCTGAAGAGTACCCTACACCTACAACATTCTTTAAGCACAACACCTTTCCTACAGGACTTCTGAGACTGCGGAACCACCTTAGTCAAGTTTTTTTTAGCATCAGCAACAAACACCCCAATGGAGATAAAAAGTTTAAAGAATTCTCTTACAGACAACTTGATACAGATGATGCAGCAATATTATAAATTCCACAGACTTGACACAAAAGCAAGGTTTTAGTCAAGCATCAAGCAAGTACACCTGGCAGTATGGAGCAGATTTTCTAACAGGATACAAGTAAAGTCAATTGTGTCATTAATCTGTCATATCATAAACCTACAAACTTGGAACTTGGTGTGCTATATGTAGGACTCACATTCTATCCCACTAAACCTCGAGATAATACAGAGCTTTATAATGACATGAAGAATGCTTCAATTAATCTACAGTAGACTGAAAGCTCTTTCATGACAAAGAGGAGACAGAACCTTTAGAAACCCAAGGCCAAAAACAAGTGAGACTAGAGGACCCAAACACAATTGAGACATCTGGCCACAATACCATTTTGGGCTAGTATTTCAACTCCTTTAGATGTGGTGCAGACAAAAAAATCTCAAAAGTTACCAATATATAAAGATGCAATGAAATATAAACGGAAAGGAGAGCAAAAAAGACATTTACAGTATCTCACAAAAGTGAGAAGTTTGTAAATATTGTATTAGACCTTTTCATGGGACAACGCTGAAGATATGACACTTTGATACAATGTAAAGTAATCACTGTGCAGCTTATATACTGTAAGTGTAAATTTGGTGTGCCCTCAAAATAACTCAACACACAGCCAACAATGTCTAAACTGCTGGCAACAAAAGTAAGAAAGTAATTTGCCATTTTCCCTCCACAGTGTCATGTGAATTCTTAGTGTTACAAGGTCTCAGGGGTGAATGGAGAGCAGGTGTGTTAAATTTAGTGTTATCGCTCTCATGCTCTATCATACTGGTCACAGCAAAGAACTCTCTGAAGATCTGAAAAAAAGAATTGTTGCTCTGCAAATAGATGGCCTAGGCTATAAGAAGATTACCAGCACCGTGAATCTGAGCTGCAGCATGGTGGCCGAGACCATACAATGGTTTAACAAGACAGGTTCCACTCAGAACAGGCCTCACCATGGTGGACCAAAGAAGATGAGTGCACATGCTCAGCGACATATCTAGAGATTGTCTTTTCAAAATAGACATATGAGTGCTGCCAGCATTAATACAAAGGTTAAAGTGGTGGGAAGGTCACCCTGTCAGTGCTTAGACCATATGCCGCACACTGCATCACATTGATCTGCATAGCTGTGATTCCAGAAGGAAGCCTCTTCTAACAATGATGCACAAGAAAGCCCACAAACAGTTTGCTGAAGAAAAGCAGACTAAGGACATAAATTACTGGAACCATGTTCTGCTGTCTGATGAGACCAAGATAAACTTATTTGGTTCAGATGGCGTTAAGTGTGTTTGGCAGCCAACAGGTAAGGAGTACAAAGACAAGTGTGTCTTGCCTACAGTGAACCATGGTGGTGAGAGTGTCATGGTTTTGGGCCGCATGCGTGCTGCCAGCTGTGGGGAGCAACAGTTCATGGAGGGAAGCGAGTATGCCAACATGTACTGTGACATACAGAAGCAGATCTTCCTGGGATAAATTGGCGTAAAAAGAATCTGGTTGACCCTTTCCAATTTGGCCATTGGGCTGAGGGTGGTAGGCAGAGTATAGGTACAACTTAATCTGCAGTTGGGAACACAGAGAACGCCAAAACCAAGAGGAAAGCTTTACTCCTCCAGTTGAGAAAAATGTGCTGCAGGAATATGGTGGCCAGCTGATATGTCGATGGAAGACCAGGCAGGGGTGTAAAGTGCGCGATTTTAGAAAAAACTGTCAACGACGACCCAGATGACAAAACATCCCGAAGAAGTTGAAAGGTCAGAAACAAAGTCATAGCAATATGGGTCCAAGGAACTTCGGGCACCGATAAGGGCAATAGGAAACCAACGGGTCTTTGATGAGAGCTATTAGTTTGGGTGCAGTTGGGACATAAAGCCACAAAGTCCTTAATGTACTGCAAAAGGTTTGACCACCCGTAATGCCAAGAGATCAAGCCAGGGACTTGCGAAAGCCTTACTGGCTGGCAACATGTGAGGCGGGACCCCAGGACAGGATCCATTTTTTTAAGTGCAGGACACATGAACGTCTTTCCTGGAGGAATCTCCCACAACTTCACTGGGGCAACAAGAACGAGGCATCCCATAGGGATGAGGTGTTGATGTTAAAGAGCAGCATCTGGAGCATTAGAGGCACAGGATAGCGCATCAGCCTTAACATTCTTGGTACTGGTCAGAAGTGAAGATTGAACCTAAAACTAGAAAAGAACAAGGATCAGCAGGCTCGATGAGGATTCAAACATTGAGCCATTTGCAGATATACAGGATTCTTATGATCTGTTTCACCCATTCCACTTGGTCGTTGGACTGAGGGTGCTAGGCAGAGGATAGGTCCAACTTAATCTGCAGTTGGGAACACAGAGCACAACACAGCCAGGAGGTAAACTGTACTCCTCTATCTGAGACAATGTGGATGGGCATCCCGTGAAGCCAAAAAAAGTGCTGCAGGAATAAGGTGGCCAGCTGAGGTGCTGATAGAAGACCAGGCAGGGATATAAAGTGCATCATCTCAGAAAAACAATCCACAACAACCCAGATAACAGAACATCCCGAAGAAGAAAGAAGGTCAGTAACAAAGTCCATAGATATATGGGTCCAAGGTACTTTGGGCACCAGTAATGGCAACAGGAAACCAATGGGTCTTTGACAAGAGTTCTTTTTTTGGGCGCAGTTGGGACATGAGGCAACAAAGTCCTTAACATCCTGCAAAAAGGTTGGCCACCAGTAATGCTAAGAGATCAAGTCAAGGGACTTGTGGAAGCTTGAGTGGTCGGTGACATGGGAGGTGTGGATTCAGGACAGGATCCATTTTCTTAGTGCAGAATGCCCAAACGTGTTTCCCAGAGGAATATCCTGCAACTTCATTGGGGCAGTAAAAATGAGATGTTCCGGAGGAATGATGTGTTGAGTTTCAGTAGCGTCATCTGCAGTTTCAGATTCATGGAATAGCGCATTAGCCTTAATGTTCTTGGCAGCTGGTCGGAAGTGAAGGTGGAAGTTAAAACGAGAAAAGAACAAGGACCAGCGGGCTTGATGAGGATTCAAACAATGAACTGTTTGCAGATATAAAAGATTCTTATGAACTTCCCGAAAAAGAAAGAAGGTCAGTAACAAAGTCCATAGATATATGGGTCCAAGGTACTTTGGGCACTGGTAATGACAACAGGAAACCAATGGGTCTTTGACAAGAGTTCTTTTTTTGGGCGCAGTTGGGACATGAGGCAACAAAGTCCTTAACATCCTGCAAAAAGGTTGGCCACCAGTAATGCTAAGAGATCAAGTCAAGGGACTTGTGGAAGCCTGAGTGGTCGGTGATATGGGAGATGTGGCTTCAGGACAGGATCCATTTTCTTAGTGCAGAATGCCCAAACGTGTTTCCCAGAGGAATATCCTGCAACTTCACTGGGGCAGTAAAAATTAGATGTTCCGGAGGAATGATGTGTTGAGGTTCTGGTGCGGCATCTGCAGCATCAGAGGCATTGGATAGCACATCAGCCTTAACGTTCTTGGCAGCTGGTCGGAAGTGAAGATTTAAGTTAAAACGAGAAAAGAACAAGGACCAGCGGGCTTGATGAGGATTCAAACAATGAACTGTTTGCAGATATACAAGATTCTTATGAACATCCCGAAAAAGAAAGAAGGTCAGTAACAAAGTCCATAGATATATGGGTCCAAGGTACTTTGAGCACAAGTAATGGCAACAGGAAACCAATGGGTCTTTGACAAGAGTTCTTTTTTTGGGCGCAGTTGAGACATGCGGCCACAAAGTCCTTAACATCCTGCAAAAAGGTTGGCCACCAGTAATGCCAAGAGATCAAGTCAAGGGACTTTCGGAAGCCTGAGTGGCCGGTGACATGGGAGGTGTGGCTCCAGGACAGGATCCATTTTCTTAGTGCAGAATGCACAAATGTCTTTCCCGGAGGAATGCCCCGCAATTTCACTGGGGCAGCAAGAACGAGTTGTTCCGGAAGAATGAGGTGTTGAGGTTCAGGAGCGGCATCTGCAGTATCAGATTCATGGAATAGCAAATCAGCCTTAATGTTCTTGGCAGCTGGATGGAAGTGAAGGTGGAAGTTAACGAGAAAAGAACAAGGACCAGCGGGCTTGATGAGGATTCAAACAATGAACTGTTTGCAAATATGCAAGGATCTTATGATCTGTAAAGATTGTCATGGGATGTAGTGCACCCTCCAAAAGGTGTTGCCACTCTTCAAAGGCCAGTAATTCCCTGTCCGCGATGGAATAGTTCTTCTTGTCAAGTGAAAAGGTTTTGGAAAAGAAGCCCCAGGTGATACATTTGCCTTTAGCCAGGGGCGTTGCTAGGGTCCTAAAACATCCGGGGCCTGGCCCCCTGTGTTAAGTTTTGCTCTGTAGGGTTGGGTTCACACGGCATTTTTCACACCACATCGTGAACTGTGGCATAATGTATTTTTATAGAGAAAAAACTTATGTTTCTGTCACTAATTTTCTGCATATTCCACATAGTTCCCGTCCATCACCTCAGCAGTCACTGCACAATCAAAGTCAACACTAACAAATTTGCTTTTCATAATCGCTCACTACCATATGACAGTGTAATACCTAACAAATAAGTCAACAAATAATACACCTATACAGGGAGTAAATACACCAGACGAATGATTGTTACAAAGAAAAAAAAAACTCCTACAGAACGAAGATCCAAAACTATTACTACTTAACGATCATGTAATACTGCCAGATCATGGCCAAACGTGACCACCACATGTGTGGTACACAGGCTCTGAAGACGTATATTACCGCCATACAGTGACCAGATAGTGGTAGATACAAGTTGTATGTAGTCTCTACAGAAATATAATTGATTACACTGAAGTTACATTTAGTGACTTACAGGAGGCGTCTTTTCTGATAGGAGTCATTCACTTTCCCTTCTATCCTCCATCCGGCCCATACCGCCATGATGACTTCTACCCGCCACGAATCGTCTCTGCAGAATTTACCACAAAAACTTTTTAGAATCCTCATTTTTCCAGCACCTATATAAGCCAGGTGTCTGCTGTGGGGTATGGGAAGTCACCCATTGTTCCTTTATAGGCCCCCGCTAGGTAGGTTTATAGACCCCCTCCCAGTAGGTAGACATACAGATCTCCTCAGTAGGTATGTAGGTTATATGTCTCCCAGTAAGTAGGTATAAAGGTTATATGTTCCCCAGTTGGTAGAGATATACAGTAGATTATAAGGTCCCCCAGTCGGTAAATAGATAATAGGGCCCCCAATATGTAGATAGGTAAGTGCCCCCCAGTATATAGAAAGGTAATAGGGCCACTAATATATAAATAGGTAATAGGGCCTCCAGTATATATAGATAGATAATATGGCCTCCAGTATAGATAGGTAACAGGGCTCCCAGTACATATAGGTAAAATAACAAAGGGGTCCCAGTACATATAGGCAGATAACAGGGCTCCCAGTACATACAGATATCTTATAGGTCCCACAACACTAGATAAGTAGTTTGTAGTCAGGTTATAGGTCCCCCAGCACATGTATAGGTAGGTTATAGGTTCCCCAGACCATTTAAAAGGTAGTTTATAGGTTCCCCAGCACATCTAGAGGTAGTTTATAGGTCCCCCAGCACATCTAGAGGTAGTTTATAGGTTCCCCAGCACATCTAGAGGTAGTTTATAGGTTCCCCAGCACATCTAGATGTAGTTTATAGGTCCATCAGCACATCTAGAGGTAGTTTACAGGTCCCCCAGCACATCAAGAGGTAGTTTAAAGGTTCCCCAGCACATCTAGAGATAGTTTACAGGTCCCCCAACACATCTAGAGGTAGTTTATAGGTTCCCCAGGACATATAGAGGTAGTTTACAGGTCCCCCAGCACATCTAGAGGTAGTTTATAGGTTCCCAAACACAAACTAGAGGTAGTTTTATAGGTTCCCCCGCACATCTAGAGCTAAATTTAGGTCCCCAGCACAGGGTAGAGCTAGTTTTTTAGGGTTTGCCAGCACATCTAGAGCTAGTTTATAGGTCCCCCAGCACATCTAGAGGTAGTTTACAGGTCCCCCAGCACATCTAGAGGTAGTTTATAGGTTCCCCAGCACATCTAGAGGTAGTTTATAGGTTCCCCAGCACATCTAGAGGTAGTTTATAGGTCCCCCAGCACATCTAGAGGTAGTTTATAGGTTCGGCAGAAAATCTAGAGGTAGTTTATAGGTCCCCCAGTACATCTAGAGGTAGTTTATAGGTCCCCCAGCACATCTAGAGGTAGTTTACAGGTCCCCCAGCACATCTAGAGGTAGTTTATAGGTTCCCCAGCACATCTAGAGGTAGTTTATAGGTTCCCCAGCACATCTAGAGGTAGTTTATAGGTACGGCAGAAAATCTAGAGGTAGTTTATAGGTCCCCCCGCACATCCCGAGGTAGTTTATTAGGTTCCCCCCAATCTAGAGGGAGTTTATTGGTCCCCCAGCCACATCTAGAGCCCAGCTTACCCGTTCCCCAGCACATCTAGAGGTAGTTTATAGGTCCCCCAGCACATCTAGAGGTAGTTTACAGGTCCCCCAGCACATCAAGAGGTAGTTTACAGGTCCCCCAGCACATCTAGAGGTAGTTTAAAGGTTCCCCAGCACATCTAGAGATAGTTTACAGGTCCCCCAACACATCTGGAGGTAGTGTATAGGTTCCCCAGCACATCTAGAGGTAGTTTACAGGTCCCCCTGCACATCTAGAGGTAGTTGACAGGTCCCCCAGCACATCTAGAGCTAGTTTATAGGTCCCCCAGCACATCTAGAGCTAGTTTATAGGTTTGCCAGCACATCTAGAGCTAGTTTATAGGTCCCCCAGCACATCTAGAGGTAGTTTACAGGTCCCCCAGCACATCTAGAGGTAGTTTATAGGTTCGGCAGAAAATCTAGAGGTAGTTTATAGGTTCCCCAGCACATCTAGAGGTAGTTTACAGGTCCCCCAGCACATCTAGAGGGAGTTTACAGGGCCCCCAAACACATCTAGAGGGAGTTTATAGGTTCCCCAGCACATTAGAGGTAGTTTAGAGGTTCCCCAGCACATCTAGAGGTAGTTTATAGGTCCCCCAGTACATCTAGAGGTAGTTTATAGGTTCCCCAGCACATCTATAGGTAGGTTACAGGTCCCCCAGCACATCTAGAGGTAGGTTATAGGTCCCCTAGCACATTTAGAGGTAGTTTATACGTCCACCAACACATATAGAGGTAGGTTATAGGTCCCCCCAGTACATCTAGAGCTAGTTTATAGGTCCCCCAGCACATCTAGAGCTAGTTTATAGGTTCCCCAGCACATCTAGAGGTAGTTTATAGGTCCCCCAGCACATCTAGAGCTAGCTTACAGGTCCCCCAGCACATCTAGAGGTAGTTTATAGGTTCCCCAGCACATCTAGAGGTAGTTTACAGGTCCCAGCACATCTAGAGGTAGTTTATAGGTTCCCCAGCACATCTAGAGGTAGTTTACAGGTCCCCCAGCACATCTAGAGCTAGTTTATAGATTCACCAGCACATCTAGAGGTAGTTTATAGGTTCCCCAGCACATCTAGAGGTAGTTTACAGGTCCCCCAGCACTTCTAGAGGTAGTTTATAGGTTCGCCAGCACATCTAGATGTAGTTAATAGGTCCAACAGCACATCTAGCCGTAGATTTTAGGGTCTCCCAGCACATCTAGCCATAGATTTTAGGGTCCCCAGCATGTCTAGCCATAGTTTATAGGGTCCCCAGCACATCTAGCCATAGTTTATAGGGTCCCCAGCACATCTAGCCATAGTTTATAGGGTCCCCTGCATATCTAGAGGTAGGTTTTAGGGTACCCAGCACATATATAGAGGTCTCCCAGCACATATATAAAGGGTCCCCCAGCAGGTATAAGGCTAATTAAAAGTAACAAACTGACAGTACTCAACTTACCTCGCTCCCTGCCGCTGTCGCTGCTCCCCGTCTTCTTCACAGGCAGCGTGACGTCATCAGGCCGCGCAGGCAGCATGATGACGCTCACGCCGCCTGTGCTGTGTACTCTGATGAGCTGCATTCTTCCTGTGGCTCACAGGAAGAGCGTTCGCTCTCTGCTCAACGGAACCCTTCAGCTGTATGTGTGTCCAGCAGACGCACATACAGTTGAGGTGGTGGTCGGCGCTCCACACCCACAGCAGCGGCCTGGAGCCCGGCGAGGTTCGGGGCACGGGGAGTTTTATCCGGGGCTTGTGAAACAGCCTAGCAACGCCCCTGCCTTTAGCAGATTTTTGCAGGAGAACAGCCCCAGCCCCTAGTGAGGAGGCATCAACATCCAAGTAGAAAGGCTTCTTTGAGTTCGGATGATGGAGTACTGAGTTGAAGGTGAAGTCAGATTTTAACTGCGTGAAGGCTTCTTACACTTTGGAGGTCCATAAGCGGTGATTACTGCCTTACTTGGTAAGAGAGACTATGGATGCAAACAGGGTGGAAAAGTGTGGGATAAACTGGCGGTAGTAATTTGAGAACCCAATAAAGCATTGAATTGCACCTCAGGGCGGGGCCAGTTTAATACCACAGTCTGTTTCTCTGAGTCCATTTGAAGACCTTGTGCCGAGACTATGTATCCAAGGAAGGGCAGACTGGAACACTCAAAAAGGCACTTCTGCAACTTGGCGTAGGGATGGTTGTCCCGCAAGCGGGCAAGAACCTGGCATACGTGGGCACGGTGAGATTTGAGATCCAGAGAAAAAATCAGAATGTCGTCCAGGTAGACCAGGACATAGTCATAAAGCAGATCCCAAAGTATGTTTCCAAGAATTTTCGGAAAAACGTCGGCACGTTACAGAGACCAAACGGCATAATCAAATACTCAAAATGGCCGTCTCGAGTGCTGAAGGCGGGTCTTCCATTCATCCCCCTGTCAGATGCGGATAAGATTGTAGGCACCCCTGTCAAAGAGCTCCAACATTAACAGCATCGGGTAGTGATTTTTAATGGTGATCTTGTTTAGACCCCGATAGTTGATGCAAGGCCATAGGCAGCCATCCTTTTTCTCGACAAAAAAGAATCCTGCTACTGTGGGGGGGAGACTATTTGCGGATAAAGCCCTTCAGAAGGTCCTCCTTGATGGACGCAAAGATGGTTTCAGTCTCAGACCGGGACAAAGGGTGGTTCCAGGCAAGAAGTTCAATTGGACAGTCATATGGCAAGTGAGGAGGAAGCATCTCAGCCTGCTTCTTACAGAAGACATCTTCTGTAAGAAGATGCACAAGGAATCTGGGAAGAGACGTATCAGAGGGCCAACGAGCCGAGGCAGCAACTAGTTGAGATGGACAAGGGGTCGAGATACAAAAAGAATGACAGTGGTTACTCCAGCAGGTGACTTCACCAGTTTTCCAATCGCTACTTGGACCATGAGTTCATAATCATGGAAGTCTAAGAATTAGGGCTGGAGGTGCAGGGTAGCATGAGGAATGAGATCCATTCTTGATGCAGAACTCCAGAGTAAGAGGCTTTGTACAGTACTGGATGGTACACAAAAGAACCTCTCCATTCACAGGAGAGACGGAGAGGGGCTTGACCAAGGAGACCACTGGCAGACGGTATTTGTCTATTAGGGTGGGATGAAAAAAGTTGCCCAAAGAGCCCGAGTCCCGGACAAATTGGGCAATCCCTCAGCAGGTGTTCCTTGGTACCACAGTAAAGGAATTGGTCTTAATTTCACCTGCTGGCTTTCTCCTCCTGTGGCTGGTGGGCTCTTTCAACTTGCATGGGTTCTTCCCATGAAGTGGAGGGCACAGGTTGAAGAGAACGCTCGAAGACAGGTGCAAGGCAGGGAACTCTATGAAGTCAGGAAGCTTCCTGTTTCTGAAGAACCTCCTGTTCTCGTTCTGCAAAGCAGACGTCAATGCCAGTGGCCAAAGTGATGAGTCATCCCATATGGTGGGCAAGTAACGACCAGCAAGCTTATCCTTGATGCGCCAAGCCAGTCCCTACTAGAATGTAAGTCCTCATTGTTCCATGCCAACTAAGATGACAGGGTCCAAAACTGTACAACATACTTTCACACTGAGGACTTGCCCTGATGAAGCCGGAGAAGCGAGGATGTAGCTGAAGAGGTGCGCCCTGGTTTGAGAGGATCTCTTCGTTCCCACAGAGGGGCGACCTAGGCTAGAGCTTCACCGGAAAGCAGGGAGATAATAAACGCCACTTTTGCTCGATCTGAAACAAATTGGTGGGCCAGGACCTTGAAATGTATGGGGCACTGATTCGGAATCCTCTACAAGCCTTGAGAACTCCGCTGCAGCGAGGAGGTAGTGGCATATGAGGTAAGATGGTGGATCTACAGATTACTTCATAGGGTCGGCGTAACCTACGCAGAGGAGTGGAGTCTAAAGGGCCCCCTGGTTCTCACTGGAGTCTGCTGCAAGGCCGGACAAATTTTGCTGCATGGAAGCCCCCAATGTAGGTCCTAGCAGTGACAGCTGATGAACCGGAAATGTAGTACGGGAGGGCAAGACAAGAATGTGGTCTGAGCACTAGAAATAAGATCAGGTCAGGTAGCATATATGTGAGGTCAGGAACATAGCAGAAGGTCGGTGGCAGGAAATCAGGCAGAAGAGAAACGCAAAGAGATGGCAGAAAGTAAGGGATGGGCACGAATAAATTGGGCCAAGGTTGCTGGGACGAGATTCCCTAAGTAGCCCAATGGCCCCAGGTGATTGGCTGGGGAAGAATACTATGACACACCCTTCCACCAGAACCGGGAAGCCAGGACAGGGAGCAGGCAGTCCATCGTGCGACCTACTCCAGAAACTGGAAAACGGGCGCAACCGCGGACCGGGTGTTGGACCACAGCACCATTACAAATTTGCTCTTCCAGAAGCACTCGCATTGATGGGAAAACCCCTTTAAGTGGTGCAAGTGTTTTCACCTGAATGAAATATGGCACTAGGAAATGCATTGCTTAAAGTGCTTTTGTCCCATTGCCTGGTTTATCCAGCTTCAGCTTTCAGTGTGTTAAAAAAGGGGTGTGATTTGTTTGAACTGTATATTATGTGACCCAGCAGGCTGACATAACCATGCTTTTCTCCACAGTATGCTCACTGTAGTCAAACAAAGTTCTGTTTATGTAAAGAACTGTGAGTAGGTAAGTAGTAGTAGTAGACAGTAGTAAATAGTAGTAAATGGTTAGCACTTCTACCTTCCATCATTGGCGTTCTAGGATCAAATCCCTGCAGGAGCCAAACGTATGGATTTTTTTTCTCAGTGCACATACCTCATTTTTCTTTTTATTTATTTGCACTGTTTGGCTAATTACTAAGGAATACAGAGGACAGGAGTAGAATGACAGCACCTGGGGTTCAACACTCGCTCAGCAGTGAGTGAATGTCTGTGATTACTAGACAGGCAATAGACTGAAAATAACTGCCTGTGAGGAGAGGTAATGTCTGAGCATGTGTGGCCAGGACTGAGGAGCTCTCATCACTGGTCGTATCCCCTGGAGACGAGCTGATCACTAAGGGAGCAGCTAAAACAAAAATGGTACAGAATTTTTTATAATGATGAATGGTGAAAATGTTTATTTAATTTGCAAGCTTCCCACATCAATTTTACTTTGTGGCAAAACCCCTTTAACTAAACTCAATTGTCACTTCCTAAACTCATACCCTACTCAACATTAACTGTCACCTTAAAGACCTCAATATTAGGGTTACATGAATAACATGCAAACTACGGATCTTCTAGAAGCCACTGATAAAGAAGACTTATAGGTGGGTAGCATCTCCTGGGAAAGGGGTCTCCTCATCCTCACTCTCATCACAACTTCAGCAGACAGAAAGTGGCTGTACAAGCGCTGCTTTCCCTGTTCACGTTAACAGGTGTTCTGAGCTCATCTCGCCTGCAGGCAGTGTGGGCCTGAGCACAGCACATGCCCAGTGATGGCAGTCAGCATAACCAGGAAGTAACTCAGAGTCTGTCCTACTTCCTGTAGGACAGGTTTCTGCTGAGGAAGTAGCCTGGCGGCCATTTTGTTCTTCTATAATGATTATCCCCTAGACAAAACGAGCAGACTTTTCTAATTAAAGATATTTAGGATTTTTTTCATTAAGACATGTAGTTTATGCATTAAGTTTTCTTCTTTTCCCAGAAAACTCCTTTAATGTCAGATGCACAAATTCATTACATCAACTGGTCAGACAATGTTCCCTGGTTAGACCAGGTGCCTAAAACTAAACAAAACCACTCTCAATCTTTCCACTAAGGGTATGTCCACACAGCATTTTTCAATAAATTTTTCGATCCAAAAGCATACTAAAAAACGCTGCATAAAACCTGTACCCAAAGTATGCTGTGTGTTTGGATATGTTTTCTGTGTAGCAGAAACGTACTCTGTAGTTTTAAATAGGTTGCCGGATGCGAAAAACTGATAAAGAATTGACATGTCAAACACATCTTAAACACATCCGAAAGACACATGTAAAATATGTATTGTCTGAATGACGATACGTGTTTTACATTGAAATCAATGTAAATTGCACTCAGCATTGTTAGATACGTGTTTTTGTCTGTTTTTTGAGTCAAAACACTAACCCAAACACATATCTAAAAAAACGCTGTGTGAACATCCCCAACTGTTAATTGAAACCCTACCAAAAACAGCTTTCACAGATATTAGTTGAAAATGTTTACATTGAATAAAGGTCCTTCTCTGCACAGCAATATGGTAGATGTTGAGCTAGAAAGTTAATATTCTCAAAACAGAGATAATACTCCTCAACATATAGCAACACCTCTTGTCTACCCTTAAAGGGGTTTTCTCATTACAGGCTTTTGCAGACATGAGCTGTTTCTCTCTGTCTTACAGCTTCAAATCCAGGGGCGAGTCTCTCCTCCCAGTAGGCATGTCTTCCCTCACTACCTGCTCCCTCCTTAGTCATCATCATCAATCTGTGCGAGCAATGGAAAGGAGAAGATGTCAGCTCTGCAGACTTTCTGCAATGGTCAGTTCTCATGCTTGCAGAGCTGTCACCTCCCTCCATAAGCTCCTTGTAACCAGAACACCTTCATTGGTGTAAGCAGTTATACATACAGCCTGAAGTTATGAAACAAATGTGAGAAATGCACTCTGCTCATATAAGGCTGTGTATAAGGCTGTGTTATATGGGGGGAGGAGAGTGAATCTAACAGCCAGAGACTCGGTAATTGCCCAATTCATTCAGGCAGCCTTATTAGACAGACACAGACAGCCAGCACCCAGCACAGTTTCAGTTTAATTTTTACACAGCTCAGATGGGAGTGCAGGCAGCTAATCAAAGCACAGGAAAAGTGTCCTGAACAGGGCTGAACTAAATATCAGGCAGCCAATCACTGAAAAGGGTGCATGGTCCTACCCCAGGCTTCAGATTTAGGTCTAGACACTTATAGATAAGTTAATAGCTGCTATACTAAATTATTTAGGTAATATAAACCAATTTCAAAGTGTTTATTTTTACTGTCTCCATCATTTATGATCTTTGCAGCAAGAAAACCCATTTTTATACCAATGAATATTATACCTTGATTAATTATCTACAGTTTATACCAATGAATATTATACCTTGATTAATTATCTACAGTTGAAACCAGAAGTTTACATAGACTATATAAAAAGACACATATGCATGTTTTACCCGTTTTAGATCAATTAGGATTACAAAAATTATTTATATTTGCCAAATGCCAAAATAATGGGAGAGAGAATTTTTAAGGGATTTTTATCACTTTCTACAATGTCAAATGGTTACATACATTTCCTTAGTATTTGGTAGCATTGCCCTTAATCTGTATGACTTGGATCAAATGTTTTAGATATCCTTCCACAAGCTTCTCACAATAGGTAGTAGGAATTTTGGACCATCCCTACTGATATAACTGGAGTAACTGAGCCATGTTTGTAAGTCGCCTTACTCACATCTACCTTTTCAACTTTGCCCATACATTTTCAATAGGATGGAGATCAGGGCTTTGTGGTGGGCACTCCAAAACATTGACTTAGTTATCGTTAAGCCACTTTGTAACCAGTTTGGCAGTATGTTTCCGGTCATTGTTTATTTGGAAGACCCATTTCCGCCAAAGCTTTAACTTCCTGGCTGATGTCTTGAGATGTTTCTTTAGTATTGCCACATAATCTTCTTTCCTCATAATACCATCTGCAGCAAAACAACCTCACAATTGGGATGGTGTTCTTAGGCTTCCAAGCTTCTCCCCTTTTCCTCAAATGTAAGGATGGTCATTATGGCCAAACAGTTCAATATTAGTTTTGTCAAACCAAAGGACATGTCTCCAAAAATGTAGGTCTTTGTTCTTGTGTACATTTGCAAACATTACTCTGGTTTTTATATGTTTCTTTTGGAGTAATGGCCTCTTGGCTGATTTCTTTAGACTTTCCCATCATGTTACAGATGTTTCTGGTGTGATTTAAAATATATCCACAGGGGGGGGCGTGGCTTACCATGTAAGAAGCAGGACGTGTTGAGCAGGAGCTCCTCCGGAGGAACAGCGATTTCTGAAGCTAGAGACCCTCAAAATGGGCAAAAACAAGAATAAAAAACCTCCCACGGCCGCTGGACCAGAGCCAGAACCGCGGGGCCTTTCCATCCAGAACTTTTTGCCCCTCTGCAGCATTTAGGAGAGGACGACCCTCCTTCCCGCGCTTCAGAGCGCCCGGCGCCATCTTGCCGCGCGCCCAGATCGGAACGAAACGTCCCCACGGGGCTTTCCGCGGCAGCCCCATCAGCTGCAGCTACAAGGGAGGATCGTCTCTGGCCGGGACCACAGCGGACAAGAGCGGACCCACCGGCTGCGGGAATGACGACGGACCCGCCGGCTCCCAAGCAGCAGTGCGCCGGACCCACGGCACCGGTCCTAAGGGAGGAGATGGCTTCGCGCCCGCAGCGAGGACTCGAGAGACCATCACCATCAGGTCAGTGTGAGAGGGGAGCTCGGCGGTCCCCCGCTGTGACCCAGCCTGAAGACACCCCAGCAGGGAACGGGGAGCTGCAACTACCGCAGCGGACGGGAGCCGCGGCCCCCTCCGCCTCAGAGACTGCGCCTCCCGCCGTGCAGATGGATCATGGGGTGCACTCTCCCCTCAACAGCTCCCATAACTGGGCTGCAGAGATCCCCCAAGTTGCGGTCGAGGGATCTGAATACCGGGCCCCGGGGCCACTGAGCACGGACCTTTCAGTGCCGTTCCGCCGCTCACGTGAGGACAGGAGCCAGGTGCTGCCCCCCTTGGAGGTCCCCCCCCCCCCCCGTGGGGGACTGTCACTCTCCACCTCGAGACTGTCGCCGCTCCTCTGAGGCGACCCACTTTACTGATCCAATGGAGGACACCATCCGCATTTCCAGCCCCCTAATGATGGAGGATCCAGAGAGCTTGGATAGTCTGGGGGGGGGGGCTGCTGCGGCTTGGGGCGGTGGCGGGGCCTCGGTGGCAAGGATTGGGGTCTCGGGCTCCCAGTTGTCGGTACCTGGAGGTGGGGGCCTCCCTGCCGTTCTGACCCCAGTGGTCCCCCCGGGCGACACTTGCGCTCAAGGAGACAGACCCAGCCAAGATAATGCAATATGGGCCTCCAGCCCCAACTCCTATACCTGGGGCGCCAGTCCCCCGCATCGAGAGGACACCTGTGGATCCCTTCCTCCCTCTCTTCATGGGCCTCTGGAGGCATCCTCCTCCCAGATGCCGTCTCTGCTCCCCCCTGAGGATGCAGCTCACACCTTGGCAGCACACCCGGAGCTCCGTGCCCTCCTCTCCTTCCTGCCGTCAAAACGGGATCTCCATCTGTTAGCGAGGGAGATGCAGCAATCCTGGAGACAGGAGCTACGTCCGGTGCAATCTAATGTCGCAGACCTTCAACTCCGAGTTCGCCAGCTCGAAAAAGCTCAAGAGTCGACGAATACCCTGGTTTCCTCGCTGCAATCCTCCCTGCAGGAACAAGCCAAGCAACAACTTCAGCTCTCCTCTCACTTGGACGACCTGGAGAATCGGAGTCGCCGAAACAATGTCAGGCTACGGGGCTTACCTGAATCTGTAAAACCGGGCGAGCTTACTACCACTCTAACCAAATTGTTTAACTATATCCTGGGGCGTCCCGAAGAGACTTTTATTGAATTTGATAGGGCTCATAGAGCACTTCGTCCGCAGAGTGGGGATCCCGCCTGCCCGCGGGATGTCATCTGCAGGATCCACCGCTTCATTGTTAAGGAAGAACTGATGCGCAAAGCCCGGCTTATGCAGAACATTGAGTTCGAGGGCCTACATCTGAGTTTATTCCCCGACTTGTCACGATGCACCCTGCGTATGAGGGCGGCACTCAAGCCCCTCCTTTCTGCCCTCCAAGCCAGAAATATACCGTACAGATGGTGATTCCCCTTTTCACTCCAGGTTACTCACCAGGGAGGAATCCTCACCTTCTGCACCATTGAGGACTTGCCCTCTTTTGCCTCCTCCTTGGATTTACCAGAGGTGGCGCTACCGGACTGGCCCTCAGCAATCTCCGTGCATCCGCCTGTTGCCCCACCGCGTCTGCAGAACAACCAGAGGTTGAGTACCCAGCTAGTTACCTCGCTGCCCCAGAGATCCCGTCGCCGGCGAGGTAGCGCGGAAAGTCAACCACCACGGAGCAGACCACACCGTTGAGGATCTACCCGCTGATGATCCGGGACTTTCTCTAGGATGGGTCTTGTCCTAACCAGGTTTAATCTCACTAGTGTAATGTTTTCACCCCTTTTCCTGGTGCTCACACCACCACTCTTTTTGCACACCTCTTCCTCGGCTTAAACCTGACATCTTTTAGCAAAATAATAGTATGATGTTTTCTGCCTTCAATCTGATGATTTTCCACCATTGTGCATTTTGCTTAATCTGCTGGTCCTAGCCTCGGCTGGGGGTGGCTCCCCCCCCCCATGCTGGCGAGCTCTCTCTTGCCCGGTTCTGCGAGTCGGGGGGCGTTCTCCTCATCTGCATACCTTTCCAAGTGCCTCCGGAGGGAGCGTTTCTGCGCTCTTTCCTTTCGCGACAATGCAACCCTCTTGCTCTCCCCTTTGGCCCTTCCCCCTGTCTTTCTCTCTTTTGCTCTTACTATGGCGTAACCCCCGTGTAGACTTGGCCCCCGGGGTCACCCGCTGGGCTTTTGCAGTTAGATATCTGCGCTTATTAGTTGCTTGGCCTCTTTCTGTTAGGCTGTTTTCCTTTTATTATGTGCTGTTTATTAGTTGTTTGATTTTGGCTTGCTGGCTGGCTCGATGGAACATTGCGCTTTCTGACTATGGGGGGAGATGTACACAATCCACCACTTGGGACTCGACATGACGAGTATTCGTCTTACGTCCCTTAACGTGAAGGGATTTAACTCCCCCGAAAAACGCTCTCAGGTTTTATATCATCTCTACAAGCAGAAGTCACATATTGTTTTTCTCCAAGAGACCCACCTCCTCTCCTCGCATATCCAGTCCTATCGCAATAGGTACTTCCCTGCCTGGTGCCACAACAGTAGCTCTGATGCTAAGGTGTCATGATTATAGACTCCTATCGGGACGCTGATGCTAGGGTCCTGTTTGTGAAAATTGCCCTACAAGGGCAGGTTTACACACTATCAAACATATACACGCCTAACACGGGGCAATTGTCATTCTTGTCTAATACACTGGAAGCCCTACTGAATTTTGCCCAGGGTCAGATAGTACTGGAGGGGCGACTTAAATTTGGTGCTGAATCCCACATTGGACACCTCCCTGGGTCGGTCATCGGTGCCTTTCCACACCCTAAATCGAATTAAAAAACTACTGCATGATATGCAGTTAGTTGATGTGTGGCGGATAATGCACCCGCAAGAGCGGGACTATACGTTCTATTCCTCTCCGCACAATTCCTATACACGTATCGATTACTTTTTTCCACAGCACTCCCTTCTCCGTTGTGTGGTGTCAACCTCTATAGGCAGTATCCTTCATTCCGACCATGCCCCAATTCAATGTGACCTGGTCCTACTGCACCATACCAAGCAAGTTTTTTCGTGGAGACTGAACGAAACGCTCTTGTCAGATTCTCTTTGTCTGCGAGATCTGCAGCACACAACGGACACCTTCCTTTCCGCCCACCTGAACGACCCTACTCCCCCTCAAATTCAGTGGGAGGCGCTGAAGTGCACCCTTAGAGGGGTGCTGATTAAGCACGGCTCCCGTCTAAAGAAGGAGGCTGCGGCCAAGTTTCGGGGCCTTCTAACACAGCTTACCTCTCTGGAAACGGCCCATAAGGCAAGAGGTCTGGAAACAGATCTGAGGGCGGTCGTTCAGACTCGTCACGACATCCTGCAGCTCATGGAGCATAGGCACAAAAGGTATAGACAACTTTGCTCCAGCTCATTCTACACCTGGTGCAACAAGCCGGGGAAGTTTCTAGCCCGTGCACTAAGGGATAGAATGGCCGCTTTATTCGTCCCCCATATCAAAACCTCGTCGGGGCGGGTTGCCCACTTAACGGATGACATCCTAAAAGTTTTTCACGAATACTACTCCCAACTCTATAACCTCCCTTCGAAGGATGCACAGGCAGCCTCGCTACAGTCCTATCTGACCAGAACTGCCCTCCCTCCCCTCCCGGAAGTCTCACTCGCCTCCCTGGAGGGACCGTTCACTGAAGAGGAGCTGACTGCAGCGATAAAAGCGCTGCCTTCTGGCAAGAGCCCAGGGCCGGATGAATACACAGCGCTGTTTTACAAAACACTCCAGCCGGAACTAACTCTTCCTCTTCTTCGGGCGTTCGATGCTGCATCTGAGGGATCCGCCTTTGACCCAGCTTTTCTGAGGGCGCATATCGTGGTAATCCCAAAGGAGGGTAAGGATCCCTCGCGATGCCAGAATTACCGCCCTATCTCCCTGATTAACTCGGATGCTAAGCTCTTTGCTAAGTTATTGGCGATTAGAATCAGCCCGCTCCTTGACAGCATTGTCCACCTGGACCAGGTGGGCTTCATCCCCTCCAGAGAGGCGAGAGACAACACACTGAAGACATTCTCACTGATCTACCACGTGCGCTCCCGCAACATCCAGTGCCTTCTCCTGTCTTTGGACGCTGAGAAGGCCTTCGACAGGGTTGCTTGGCCTTTCTTAAACGGCGTACTGAAGGCAATGGGTCTGGGCCCAGTTATGATAGGTAGAGTGATAGCCCTGTATGACTCCCCCCAAGCACAGGTGCGAGTTAACGGGGTCTTGTCGGCTCCCCTATCCATCAGAAATGGCACCAGGCAGGGATGTCCTCTCTCTCCTATACTATACGTTCTGGCTATGGAACACCTGCTACAGGTGCTGCGGAATGACCCTAGAGTTCAGGGGATACAGATACGAGATCGCTCCTTCAAATGCTCGGCCTTTGCTGACGACCTGCTTTTATATCTCAGTAACCCTGCCTCTTCTCTTCCTGCGGCCCTGGAAGTATTGGAAGTATATAGCAGATATAGTAATCATAAAATAAACATGGCAAAGAGCTCCGCTATGGGCTTCCATATTCCGCGAGCCGACCTGTCCTCCCTGAAGGCTGCTTTTCCCCTCTCCTGGGAGGATTCTTCCTTTAGGTACCTGGGAGTTCCCATGCCCTCGAACCCAGAGAGAATTTTTGACCTGAACTTTGCTCCCCTGATCTTTAGGTTTAAGCAGGACCTTCTGAAGTGGGATAGGAAGGATTTCTCCTGGCTGTGTCGTATTTATTTTTTAAAGATGAATATCTTGCCCAGATTATTGTACCTGTTCCAGGCTAGTCCTATCCTACTCCTGAGATCCTTCTTTAAAGCCCTTCGTAAAACAGTGGCCCGGTTTGTATGGGCAGGAGGCAGACCCAGAATAGCGGAGTCCACATTGGTCAGGCCCAAGGCGGAGAGGGGCCTTGCACTGCCAGACTTCCAGGCCTACTATCAGGCTGCGGTGGCAGTGAGAACCTTGGATGGCTTCAAGGACGCACCCAGCAAACTCTGGGTCCACCTTGAGACTCTGCAGTATGGGGCTCCTACCGCAGCTCTCCCCTGGCTGCCACCCTTATTGCTGTCAAGAAGGCAGCTCGTGCAGGTCCCGCTGATTGCCCAGACTTCAGTCCTTGTTCTTAGGTCCTACGCAGTGAGCAGAGGCCTGTTTACAGCGGGCGGCCCATGTACCCCGATCTTAGGCAATCCAGACGTCCCTGGCCACCTCGCTACAGCCCTAGCTCGGATGATGGGGTCTGGGACCGCTTCCTCAGTCCTCGACCGGGTTATTGCCTCGAACGCTTTGAGGGACTATGAAGCTTTGTGTCCCGATGATACCAACCTCGGGGGACTGGCGAGACTTCACTATTACCAGCTTGGTAGTTTATACTCTAAATGGAAGCGCTCCTTTGTAGTGCATAGGCCACTTACCACCTTTGAGTTGTGGTGCCTTGGAAAATATTCGGAAAAAAGGACCCTATCAGGCATATACAAACTTGTGCTCAGCTCTCGCCCGTCTGTTAAACTTCCTTTCCAGCTTAGTTGGGAGAGGGAGATTGATAGAATACTCTCGGACGATGATTAGTCCAAGGCGTTCCAATTGGCTCATAAATCCTCGATATCCTCCAGGGCCCACGAACTAAATTATAAAATCATCACCAGATGGTATCGAGTGCCAGCACTGCTTAATGCTTTCTCCTCCTCCAATTCAGCAATGTGTTGGAGGTGTAGTGGTGAGAGGGGTACCATGTCCCATATTTGGTGGGGTTGCCAGTCTCTCCAGCCTTTTTGGGGAGGGGTGATTCGTGCTAGTTACCAAATCACAGGGGTCACGCTTCAAAATGATCCTGCGACCCTGCTCTTGTTTGACATCCCTCTGCCGATCTCCCTCCTTAAGTTCCATCTTCTGACATTCCTACTCCTCGCGGCCAAGATAGTTATCCCAAGACTCTGGCTCTCCACAGTGCCCCCCCCCCCCCCCCCCGTGACGGATTGGATCCGGGAGGTGCATGTTCTCCAGCGATTGGAGGAGTTCAGGAGCGACTCTCCAACAAGACATAGCCAATATTTGCGTATTTGGGAGGACTGTCTTTTGTGGGTCAGAGTCTTACTCGACCTGTTCCTGAGAGGCTCGGATCCGATTTGATAGAGGGGGGGTTGGTGGGAGATGGGTTGTGAGGAGAGGTTGTCAGGACAGCGTTTGCCCCGTCTCAATCTTTCGCCTGCTGGGGAGATCGAGTGCAGCTGACGAGCCAGCCACCCAGCCTGTTCTTTCCTTACCTTTCGGTTTATTTTTCACTAAATACCAAGAAGTTAATACTCGAGGTCATTTCAGTGCATTGCCAAATACATACATGATTGTTGTGACTTAGAACACTAACTAGCCAGCTACCCACTTTTTATTTGAAGTTTATGATATGATGCTGTAACCGGTGAACACAGTCTCATTTATAGCAATGTGTTGAAAAGCATGTCTCATATCGACAACCCTTGTTTTTATTCTCGCAACTTTATCCTATGTCTGCTTAGACTTTGCCTTTTGTGAGCTGTCTGCAATGTTTGACTCGCGTAACTTTATACCATGTTCAATAAATACGGTTGAATTTGAAAAAAAATAAAATATATCCACAGGTGTGTCTCTAGTTAACTCAGATCTTGCCAAAGATATGGCATCATCATATGGGCTGTCCCAAATTGTTTTAAGGCATAGTATTCCTAGTGTATGCCTTAAAATATTCTCTCTCTCTCTCATTATTCTGGCATTTGGCAAATATCAATAATTTTGATTCCTAATTGACCTAAACAGGTAAGGTTTATTCTGATTTCATGTCAGATAAAGAGAAAACTTCTGGTTTCAAATGTAGGTAATAATTTCCTGCCCCTGTTAAAAAAAAATATAGAAGTGTGATGCACTACAGATATCCTTTTTATATCCTCTGTAAGGATGTCAATTCTCTCAGAACTTATTTATTCGAAACATTATCACCACAAGTTCCTCTCAAGAAATAAGGGGCCCTATAGGCAGCGATTTAAAACATTTTTGGACGACTATTGATGCCATAGAGTGACCCAAAATGTATTGATAAAAGGTAAGAACAACAGTGGCCATAACTGCTGCAGACATTCTTATATATTACTTGGCTACCTATCTTCCCTATGTCCTTGCCTTGTGTACCTTACCAGCATATGTGAAATGTTTGGAAATTTAGTTTGTGAATCCCAGCAGCAGGCCTCTCTGGCCCTTGTGCTGCATGGGAAAAGATAACAGGTGCCTTTAATTAATGAGCAAATGCTCTAGATACTAGTTCATACCAGCATGCAAAAAGCCACAGTATAACACATGGGGAGACTGCAAAAAATGCAAAAAAACCGATGAAAATTGCATATAGATAAAGCAATACAGAGGGTAACGCCATTTATACAGTTACACCATGCTGGGTTTCAGTTTATATCACCCACAAAAAAATGGGCAAGCTGCCCAGCACTTAGAAGGTGCACTGCACAAAATACTTGTACCCTAAGCTCCCCAGTATTTTAGGGCAAAAATATAACATACTGGAAAAATATCAAAATATGAGGTATAAGTTGATACAGTAGCTACAGTACGCAAGCTCGCAAGCCAACGGCAAGGCTCCTCATTTCTTGTGAGTGCCTACACTATCAAAAAACAAAACCACAGACAAATGGGACATAAATTACCAAAAAAACTATTTAGTTCAGTTTACAAATTTAGTTTGTCATTCACATTGGGTTGAGCAGTAGACTTTTTATAGTTATGGACAACACTTACTTTCAAGAATTGATCCCTTTCCGTGATCTCTAAACTAAATGTGAAGACACAATTTCATTACCTGCAAGGCAAATACTTGGCTTCACCCTTTATATCACTACCTGCAGGCTATATAATGTATATAATGAATACTAATGCACAATGATAATATGGTGGTAGATATCTGTCCTACACAGGCTCTCTGCAAACCATATAAGTAAATACAGTATAGTTAAATCCAGTGACTCATGCTTGTTGCCTTTGATTGTAGTCATTTCCATTACCTGTGTTTTCCATAAAGACCAGTCCACCATGAAGACTTCTTCCAGGCATGCCTTGTGTCAGCAGTGTTTGCTGCCCAGACATTATTGGCTACACACATTTCCTCCACTACCATTTCCCAACCATCATAAACTCGCCATACTGCTGCTACCTCAGTTCTACACCTGTTGCGGTCTCATTGGCCACAAATACTGGATTTTACCACTGAAAAAATAGTGTTGCATAGACAGTGCTCCCAAAATAATTCCAGATAGTGCCTATATTGTTCCCCAGATGGTAATTGCGAATCACAGTAAACGTATGACTAAAGGTAAAGGGTCTATAGTTAGCCTTCTGTATACTCTAATATGACATATGGACAGGAGTTGAGTTATTTAGACAAGTCTTTTCACAGTAGTTTCTATTCCGTTCTGTAATATTTTGTATTTTATACTTTACCATAGTGAGTAGATTAATAAAATCATTTCACAATGATATAAACTTCTAAGCCTTATTTTTAATTAATAAAGAAAAATTTTTATTGCACAGGAAAAAGACTAGTAATTTATGTCACCCAACTGACCTTTTCCATGTTTCCTACTTGAAACTACTTCCGTCTGTCAGGAAATATGTTCCACGTGTAGGAGCCAAAGCTCTTTTAATCATCTTCTCCACTACTCCATACACAGCTGCCAAAGATTAGGAAGTCATATATGATGAACTAACATTGCCATGGTAGCAAAATAACAACTGTAGAGCACGTGCTATGGGTACTAATAGTGTAGGCTCTTGAACATGTTGGTAAGTTGGTATCCTCTATTTACTTTTTCCTGAAGAAAGACTAGGTCTGTGAGCCCCTTTGGTTTTTAGGTTTTCTTACAAAAGTTCATCACTGGCTCATGGTAGACAGGTGCCTCACTGATCCCTTTATTTTTACATTACAAATATAATCTAGTTAGCTATTTTAACTATCATTCCAACTATCTGATTTTCATTGCCAACAGAGTAATGATCATACAGATAATTTAGAGGAGTTGTATAGAATTGGGAGTCCTCCTCCCCACATGTAAATACTGAGCCATGTGATCCTAGATTTTCTCCAAGTCCATCTTTCTTGTCTTTTGGCATCTTTGTTGGCACTGGCATGTCCCCTGTGGGTGTCTATGAAGTAACAGTAAACGCTTTTGAACTCTGGACAAAATTGTACTTCCTTTAACTGAATGCAGTGACCCCATGTTATCTGTGGTGTCCAAAAAAAAGAACAACTTATTTCATTGTTTTTTATAGGAGCTATTTACAACTTCATAAACCATTATTGTATCCCACTCATACTTCTGTTCTCTAGGGTAAATAAATTTAGTTTTGACAACCTTCGTAACTGAGATCTTCTATACGCCTTATTAAATATTTGGACTCTGTGCCTACTTTAATTGGTGATTACAATTAGATTGCATACTTTAGCTGTGATTGCATTAGAAAGAAAAAAAATAAAACTTTCTTCTCTAGAATCCTTGTTTTTCCTATCTTATTGGCTTTTGTTTCAGCAGTTATCATAAATTACATTCAAATGTTAATCATCATCAAATACTTTCAAAGAAAACCGGCTATCATAGTGAAACATGCCCCTTAAAGTCTGGCTTCTTTATAAAAGGGTGCTTCAAGATGTACAATACTTCTTTATATACTTAATTGTATATTCCCTTTTCATGTTGCCATTTTTTTCTTCTTTTTTTTTAAAGTTTTCCAAATACTAAACTTGTTTTCCCAAATAAAATTAAAATTATAATACCAACAAAAATCCTATTACACCACTAGATTAATACCTAAGATGTACAGTTTTAAAAACTGTATTATAGACAATTTTTTGGGTATTGGCCAGCTGTTCACCAGCCTCTGAGAATGAAGAGATTAATTGTTTTGCACATATTTTGGTTCTTACCTTTCTATAAAGAACCCTGTTATGTCTCCCTATATAGTTATTGATTAGGCTAAATAAATGTAGTATTACAAGTCCCTTAAAAAGGGACATTATATAAACCTACAGCTATTTTTTAATTCTGTGAACATACTCCAGTTTGCAACATAACTGCTATTTTCACTTATTTGCCAAATATACTGCCCTTGATTTCAATGTATTTTTCCCTTTTTAACTTACTATTTAGCAGAGCAGGTGGCTGTTTTGATGGATTGGAGTGATTGGAGTGATCTGTAGACTAATGTTATTTTAGGACTGCTTTGTATCAAAGGATATGCCCCAAAAATATTTATTGCTATGAAAATAATTTTCTACCTATGGACAGTTTACTTACCAGCAGATATTTGTTAGGGCATGTCCCCACGGCAAGGGTTTTCAGCCGGTTTTTCAGAAGGTTTGCGGTTTTGCAGACCGTCTGAAAAACCGGCCGAAAATTAGCATAACGGGGCTCTATGGAAAACCCGTGCAGCAGTCTCCACTGCACGGGTTTTCCGCCCGGCGGTTTTTCCACCCGCGGACCGCCCAAAAAACATTGTACTTGCACATTCTTCAGTCCAGTTTTCGTTATTCGCAAGAGAAATGCCCCCCCTCCCCCTCCGTGGCCGCGGGGACTGCCGCAAACAGGACAAATACTGGTCGGATAAACCAACCGGTATTTGTCCCTTGCCGTGGGGTCGCACTCTTAGGCTTTGTCCCTGAACCTGTTTTAGAATATAGGCATAACATTAGCTGCACCAGAATCCTTTGGTACCTTACCTGTATGTTGGAAAGGCAATGATACAATGGCTATATCTACAGGATATTCATGACATTTTTGTCTGTGCACCCATATGCTGTAAAATATGTTTTTATGTCTTAAATGCTTTAGTGTATCGGACAGTGCTTCGTTACATTTTTTTCTTTCAATGTATATTTATATTCCTTGAAAATTTGAAAAAATAAAACATAAACATAATACAAAATGGTTTGCAATCACTAATCTACCATCTTTAAGAACATAAGAATGTCAACTATCAGGCTCTGGAGCTTTATAAACATTGATTTTTTTTTGTGTAAATGTTCTTGGACCTGCAATTTAGTCAGCCAGGACAATTCATTGATTTTGTTGCTGTTACAATGCCTAGCTGAAGGCAATGGTGAATTCCAGAGGCAGGGTCTAACAGAAGTGCAATAAAATGTATTGTACAGGCTAAAATCTTGTCAATAAACAAATACTAAATGCATCAGTCTATCATAACTGTATGTGGCCAGAGAAGTCATTCCCAGTACCGGTCCCAAGTTCCAGCCAAGCCATTATAAGCTTTAATTGATTAACCTTCCAGGCTAAAACATAAAGTTTGCTGTATGTTTATTTAATAGTTTTAGTCCCTACAATCCAGGGGACTCAATAATAGAGATCCATATGCTACAGGATGTGTAATAATCCACCATTTCACCCAACTCAATGTATCTCGAAACAAACAGGTAAAACTGCACATTCACAGGTGTACTTTGAGCTAAAAAGAATGTATGAACAGGTGTACTCCAAACTTCAGCGCGAAAAGAGCCTTTGTAATGCGCCAAAGACACTTTTTAATGCGCCAAAGATTTATGGGTGTTCTGGAGGCTCCGCAACACATTCATAGAAGTAGACACTTTTATGATTCTTTGATGCCAAATTTAGGCACAGAACAGTTAGAACAGCCAGACCAGGTCAAAGGTGGTCTGCCTGTGCCAGAGTTGTCATATTGCCACTACAATACGCCTGTATGTATGAACTGCAGAAGAAAAGGTCCATACATTCTGGTACATTCTACACTGCCTTAAGGCTATTTAGAACCTGTCTGACAGTGCCAAAGTTCATACATGTCACCCAAAGTGTGTGTGGTGGGTGTACACTGAAGGATGACTAAGTCCACTTACAGTGCCATGCAAAAGGGTAACAATGTTTTGAACATTTCACCATCCACTACAGCGTTGAACGTGAGGCTACTATCATTTTATAGACAATCATCTTGGCTATCTCATACATCAATTTGACTTGCAACTATTTAGAAAATGCTTAGTTATGTAGATTCTTGTCATGTAACTGCATTGTTACTGTTCTGCTCCTAAAAATCAAGACTTTCATTTTTATTTTCTTGATAATATTTTGTAAATCCACCTTTAAACACTGCCTTAATCCTTCTGAGCATGCTCTCGACCAGATTCAAGCATGTCCTGACTGAAATCTGATCCCAGGTCTCTTCTACATGTTCCCAGTGTTGGTGCAGACTGGACTGATATGCATACTGTTGGTGCATACTGATCTACTCACCTGGGTACAAATACAGCTTTTTCTTGAACTCTACTCACATGTGTTGGATAGGGTTGAGGTCGATCCAGAAACTCTACTTCATTGCCATTGAACCATTTCTTCACCAATCTTGACATATGCTTTGGGTTGTTGTCCTGCTGGAACACTATGTAGTCCCTTTAATGCCCATAGAACTCGAGTGTAAACAGTAACTTATCTTGTAGAATACTCCATACAGCTCAGCGGTGAGACCACCATCTATCCTGGTCAAGTATCCAACAACTTTGGCTGTGAAACAACCACATATCATCAGGCTTCCTCCACTGAACTTGACAGTTCCTTCAATTTCTTCATGCATTAGCCCTTTTCCCCTGATTCTTCCAGAGCCTTTTGCGCACAACAAAGCCCAGTCTATTGACTTTCATCTCACTTTTCATACTTTTTTGTAAACTCAAGCTGACGCTTTTTATGATGACATTAAAGTCAAGGCTTCTTTACCATTTTTGTAGGCCACCATTCCAGACTTGTGCAATGCATGTTGCATGGTGCTTGCATGTATGTCTGTGATATCTCTATTACAAAGCGTAACTGCCACCTCCACTGCCTTGTTTGTCACAGCAGAACAGATATTAACTCTTATATTTTGCCTGGACGTCCACCTCTTGGCATTAGAATAAATAGACGGACTTCAGATAAACAGACGAATTTCATATTCCTTCAGCTGTCATGGCACTCATGTAATGCAGTTTGGAAATTTTCTTGGCCGAAAGACCGCTATCGGTGAGCTGGATGATGGGGTTTCTCTTTTCTTGGGTAATCTTCTACATAGCTGCTCGAACCAGCGACCTTTTGCTTGGGAATCAGCCTTATAACACACTGAGCTATTATGAAATGTAAGAACAGGTTATAATTTGAAGTATACAAGAAGAAAAAGATTGTTCCACCACCAGGAGAAAACAGTATTAATGCAGTTACATGAAATATCATGAAACTTAAAGAGGTTTTCTCACTACAGGCTTTGGCAGGCATCTTCACATTTTCTCTCTCTTCCAGCTTCAAATCCAGGAGCGGGTTTCTCCTCCCAGTAGGCGTGTCTTCCCTCACTGAAGACTGGTGACATCATCACACCCCCTCCCTGCTCCCTCCTTAGTCATCATCATCATTCTGTGTGAGCAGTGGAAGGGAGAGGATGTCACAGCTCTGCAGACCTCCTGCAATGGTCAGTTCTCATGCCTGCAGAGCTATCCCCTTGCTCCCAGGCTCCACAATCTCCTTGTAACCAGAACACCTGCATTGGTGTAAACAGTTATACATACAGCCCCCTAATATTACAGAAAGTGACATCTTGTCATTCTGTCTAGTAAAGTGTATTAGATGTGTGTTATATAGGTGGGGGGAGCAGAGTGTATTATATGTGTGTTATAGGGGTGTGGGGGAGCAGAGTGTATTATATGTGTGTTATATGGGTGGTGGAGCAGAGTGTATTATATGGGTGCGGGGAGTGTATTATATGTGTGTTATATGGGTGGGGAGCAGAATGTATTATATGTGTGTTATATGGGAGGGGGGAGCAGAGTGTATTATATGTGTGTTATATGGGGAGAGCAGAGTGTATATATGGTGATGGAGAAGTGTATTATATGTGTGTTATATGGGTGGGGAGCAGAATGTATTAATGTGTGTTATATGGTTGGGGGGGAGCAGAGTGTATTATATGTGTGTATATGGTGGGGGAGCAGAGTGTTATATGTGGTTATGGGGTGGATGGAGCAGAGTGTATTAAATCTGTGTTATATGGTTGGGCGGAGCAGAGTGTATTATATGTGTGTTATATGGGTGGGGGGAGCAGAGTGTATTATATGTGTGGATGGAGCAGAGTGTATTATATGTGTGTTATATGGGTAGGGGGAGCAGAGTGTATTATATGTGTGTTATATGGGTGGGGGGAGCAGAGTGTATTATATGTGTGTTATATGGGTGGAGGAGCAGAGTGTATTATATGTGTGTTATATGGGTGGGTGAGTTGAGTGTACTATATGTGTGTCATATGGGTGAAGAAGCAGAGTGTATTATACTCCAACCTTTTCACCATGGCCAAGACCAAAGAGCTTTCTAAGGATACCAGGGACAAAATTGTAGACCTGCACAATGCTGGGATGGGCTACAGGACAATAGGCAAGCAGCTAGGTCAAAAGGCAACTACTGTTGCCGCAATTATTAGAAAATGGAATAAACACAAGATAACTATCAATCTTCCTTGGTCTAGGGCTCTATGCAAGAGCGCGCCTCGTGGGGTAAGGATGATTCTGAGAAAGGTCAGGAATCAGCCCAGAACTACACGGGAGGACCTGGTCAATGACCTGAATAGAGCTGGGGCCACAGTCTCAAAGATAACCGTTAGTAACACACTACACAATCATGGATTAAAATCCTACAGGGCACACAAGGTCCCCCTGCTTATGTCAGTACATGTCCAGGCCCATTTGAAGTTTACCAATAACCATCTGGATGATCCAGACAAGGCATGGAAGAAGGTCATGTGGTCAGATGAGATAAAATAAAACTTTTTGATATCAACTCCACTCACCGTGTTTGGAGGAAGAAAAAGGATTCATACAACCCCAAGAACACCGTTCTAACCATGAAGCATGGGGGTGCTTTTCTGCAAAGGGGACAAGACAACTGCACCGTATTGAATGGAGGATGGATGGGGCCATGTATCATGAGATTTTGGCCAATAACCTCCTTCCCTCAGTAAGATCATTGAAGATTGGTCATGGCTGGGTCTTCCAGCAGGACAATGACCCAAAGCACACAGCCAGAGCAACTAAGGAGAGGCTCTGTAAGAAGCATTTCAAGGTCCTGAAGTGGCCTAGTCAGTCTCCAGACCTGGTCCCAATAGAAAATGTGTGGAGGGAGTTAAAACTCAGTGTAGCCAAGCGGCAACCTTGAAACCTGAAAGATTTGGAGATCTGTATGGAGCAGTGGGCCAAAATTCCTGCTGCAGTGTGTTCAAACTTGGTCAAGAACTACAGGAAACATCTGACCTCTGTAATTGCAAACAAAGGTTTCTGTACCAGATATTAAGTTCTGTTTTTCTACTGTATCAAATACTTATTTCATGCAATAAAATGCAAATCAATTATTTAAAAATCATACATGACTTTCTGGATTTGTTTTTTAGAGTCTGTCTCTCACAGTTGAAGTGTACCTACAATAAAAATAACAGACCTTTCCATTCTTTTTTAGGTGGGAAAACATGCACAATCCCAGTGTATCAAATATTTATTTTCCCCACTGAATATGCTATAAAATGGTTGACCTGTATAAATTACCGTATACACTCAAGTGCAAGCTGAGTTTTTCAGCACAAAAAAAGTGCTGAAAAAGCCGTCCTCAGCTTATACTCGAGTCACCCGTCTGCATCCAGGCGCTATCATGGCCTGGGTGTCGGCGGTGATCTCCTTAGCTGTATGCGACTCCTGGGAGCGCATACAGCTGACTCTCCAGCTACCCATCGGCATCTGGGCACTGCTGAAGATAGTATTGCGAAGCAGAGAGCGAGCTCTCCCTGGCCCGTAATAGGACTCCGGAAGGCCGCAGACTTGCGGCCTTCCGAAGTATCCGGCACAGGTGGCATGAGTGTCATCACGCTGCCTGCGCGGCCTGATGACATCACATCGCCTGTGCCAGGAAGAAGACGCAGCGCATCAGAGCAGCGGGGGAGAGAGGTGAGTATTTGTAAAAAATGTTTAACAAACCCTGCCTATATCTGCCTATGAGAGACATATACCTGCCTAATCCTGCCTATGAGGGAATATATACCTCCCTATAACTGCCTATACTTGCTATGGTGGACATATACCTGCCTATACCTGCTATGGGGGACATATACCTGCCTATAACTGCCTATACCTACCTAGGGGGGACATATAGCTGCCTATAACTGCTTATAACTGCCTATGGGGGATATATACCTGCCAATACCTGCCTATGGAGGGACATATACCTGCCTATAACTGCTATGGGGGACATATACCTGCCTATACCTGCTATGGGGGAGATATACCTGCATATACCTGCCTATAGGGGACACTAAACTGCCTATACCTGCCTAGGGGGGACATCTACCTGCCGATGGGGGGAAATATACCTGTCTGTAACTGCTTACACCTGCCTATGGGGGACATATGGAGGGACATATACCTGCCTATAACTGCCTATACCTACTATGGGGGACATATACCTGCCTATAACTGCCTATACCTGCTATGGGGGACATGCAGTACCCATCCTCTATGACATCATGCTGCTCATCCAGCCAATCCATGGGCACAAAATGCTTTGTCCTTGCTTCCTCATACTTCAGTAAATTTTTAAAATTCATAGTGCTTTTGACCCTAGCTATCAAGTTCCCGATTTGTGGCACTGTTATGGGTGGTGAATATGTATGGTATGGACACTGTTAAAATGGTGAGCACTGTATGGGCTGGCCAACTTGCGTGTATGATTAGGCACATGCTAGATGGTATTAATCATAGTAATATGGGGTCCGGAACACAAAGATGTCTGGCGAGCTGTTATGGTACTCACACTATGTTCATTCGATCAGTCATTGTACATGGCACATGGCAGTGTTATGGTGTGGGCGCTGTATAGCTGGTACTATTATGATGGGCACTATATGGTGGGAACTGTTATGGTGGGCACTGCATGGCTGGCACTGTTATGGTGAGCATTGTATGACGGGGAACTGTTATGGTGGGCACATGTTGCTAGGCACTTATAAGGATGTTATCATTGTTATTTAAGCGACAAACCTAAATGAGCAAAAGGCGAAGTATTTTCGTGTCTCATGCCATGGGATCATCTGTGCAAACTCCATACCATAAAAATATCTGATAGGTTCAAGATTCCAAAGAGGAGGAGATGAGTTTGAGAGGAGGCTATATATGTGTTTTGATCTTCGGCCTTCCCTAAAGTGGAACCAAGCCATTTTTAGGCATTTATAAGTTAAGCACAATAAAGGTCTCATATAGGGATTACCACTCTAAGATTTACTGCAAACCCTGAAAAAAAGTGCAAGCTAACATTGTGGCCCTTGGATATGAAAATGTCACACTACTGTCTGACAATTGTATGCTGGGGCAGCTGTTTATAAAAGAACATTTACATTTATTCCAGCAGAAACTGGAGGTCCATAAAGACATACTTGTGCTCTGCACTAAGCACCAACCCCATCAAACACCTTAGAGATAAATTGGAATGCCAATTCCAAGCTGTACTTTATTGTCCATCATCAGTTCCTAACCTCACAAATGCTTGTTTGGCTTAATGACCATAAATTCTCATAGACACACTCCAAAACCTTGTGGAAAGCCTTCCGAGAAAAGTGGAGGCTGAAACGGCCGCAAAAGAAGGCCCAGCTCCGTAATAACTCTTATGGTTTTGAAATTGGATGTCTAACTAGCCAATATAGGTGTGATAATCAAATGTCTACATACTTTTGGCCATGTACTGTATCCAATTGCAAGAGATTCAAAAAGTGGTTGATAATTGATTCTTTGATTTTTTTTTATCTTGACTCTAGATTTATCTCAAAATTAATTCCTTACATTTTTATAGTAAACTATGGTTCAAGTAAAAGGAATTCCTAAATATTGTTATTAATAATCACATAAGTTTGGCACAGCCCCTGTTGTGCTAGACACATAACTTAATTTTAGGGTTTTATGCCAGATAGTGCTGATTTGAAACAAAAGCATTTATCCTTGACTAAAATGTTACATCCCGTGAGGCAGTGCCAAGCTAGCACTCTAAGTTTACTAGTTTTCCTCTCAACTCCCAAACCTATTTTAATCTAATATCAATAGACTTGCAACTGAACTGATGTAATAAGTAATATGCCTTGTGCTAATCTTTGGGAAACGTGGGGGAAAAGACATAAAATATTCGGAACTAAATTAAAATAAGAGTTTCAATAAACGTGAACTTTAAGAGTACGTCGGGGGAAAAAAGAAAGGAACATAGTTGTTCCAGCTGTAAAATCTGCTTTATACATATTTTGTGGTTTTTCAATAGAATGTTTTATGGCTTGTTCAATGCTCACAAATAAATCATACCGTTCCATTCCATTCTCTTTACAAGATTTCTAGTCACCACTGGGAAGATAAAATATCAGTTTGGCTCAAACCGCAGAGTACATGATTTCTCAACACTGGTGGCCTATCTTTTATTTTTCATCCAGCTTCCATATCCTTGCCACCAGAATTACCAGGGGCATCTTCTGGACATCTAATACCTAAGTGTCTATTAAAAAACAAAATAAAACTCTTCTTCCTGGAGAGGTCTCCGCTTCATACATTTTGATACCACTGATAATGCTGGAAATAATCTGGGTGGTGTTCTCCAGATGTTGTATCTCTCTTTTTATAGGAGATCTGCCTTTGTAGTTAAACTTGTGAAAACAATTTGGAACCAATGTGGCTGTAATGAAAAGCTGATGACTAGTATAAGGAAGGAGTTGGCTTCCATCATGTTAAAAAGTCATCAAAACCTCAAATGAGAACACAAAATTCATATTGATTTCTTTTAGTCATCTTAATTTCACTTGCATACATTGAATACACCCAAAGAATCATAAATTGGCATATAAAATTAGCAAATTGTAATCTTAAAGTAAATCCCCAAACTGCCACTCCTACTTAGGTCCATTTGCAAGTTATTAAAATGCATATAAATGAGAGATAAATAATCTCTAGACTCCTTATACACATTCGGTTTGGCAAAAATCTACTGTATATAGGGGTCTCTTCTGACTATCTCCTAAGCCAGTTGGATTGTGCCCCAATCGCAGATGAAATCCAACATGTCCTATTATTTTGCCCTGCCAGAAGATAAGCTGTTGCTAGTAATGTCAAGGATGTCTGATAACATTTTTCTCCCTGGTTTTTTGGGTACTTCAAGTTTTGAAGAATTCTGTCTTTACTGTAATAGAAAAAAACGGAAGTCACTATGAACAGGTAGAGTTGCAGTGCAAAGGGGCAGATCATCAGTAGACAGACACAGACTCCTTTGTTGGTAGAGTATTACATTGTTTGAATCTTTATTGCATATATTTTGGTTAAAAATTAATTAAATTATTTCAGTTTCACAAGGAAAAACTCTAAAGTGGTCACAATTTATATGGAGGCATTATAGTTTAGATGGCCAATCCTTTTACTATACATGCGACGTAGGAAAACATTTTGGGTGTACTCTTTTTATTAAACTTCATAGTCCAATTTCTTATTAAGTATGGGATTCATATTGTTGATTGTTGACTTTTAGGCTAAGACCACATGGCACTGACAAAATACCGGTCGGATAATCCAACCAATATTTTGTAGTTTTTTTTAATATAAAGGGGGATGATTTTCTGGCCGCAGTTTGTGGATTCAGCCGCCCCCTTTACATTGAACAGTTCATTTTCCGCCTAAAAAACTGGTTGGAAGAATGAACATGTTTTTTAGACAGTTGGGTTTGCCATCAGAAAATCCGAGCTGTGTAGACTACAGCTCAGATTTTCTATCAAAGTCCATGAGGATGGATGAGAGTCAGTTTACTGATGGGTTTCAAATCCGAAAACCGTACACCCAATGCTAAAACCAATAAAATATTAGCAATGTTAATTATCTTAATCATGAAGACAAAACATTACTAAGATTCATATTTGGAAACATTTACTTTTTTGGTAAAAGAACATTTTTATAGAAAGCGCATCACGTGAACCTATTACTAATCTTAACTTGCGCCACCTACTTGCGTGTGGTTTTGTCCACATTAAATCAAAGATTTAGAATATCTAAATATACTTTACTTTAGGAAACTAAATCTAGACAGGCTTATGATTTATTCTATAATCCCTCATCTTTTGAAACAAATAGAAAATATGTCTGTTACTGTTGAGCAAAAATTTGTGCTCAGTTTAAGCACACCATTTTCGTCCTCTTGAAAATAATTTTTTTTCAACATCATATCTCCCAGTGACCAGTTACATTCTAATTGGCTCCTCTGAACAAAGGCCATTTGGACATTGATAAAATATATAGGCAGGCTCACCTTCTTATATTTGGCTTTGCCACTTCATAAGTTCAGCTTGCTCCTGTTTGTAAACGAAAGCCTGGATATTCCACGGCTCAGCGGCTCTGAACGTCCAATACAACCGGTGTGTTCAATCCAACTCCGCAATGCAGCTTGCAGTGTAGGTAACACCCACATTCGGCACATGTAAACGAGCAATCTTTATTTAAATCACAAAATTGTGCAGCGGTACTGTACAGACATGACCTTAAAAATAGCTGAAACCAGCTAACACGTTTTGAGCTACCATAGCTCTTGTTCACAGCCAACTTCAAAATGAATAAATCACAATTTAAAAGCAAAAGCCAGCAAATCACAGTGTAAAATCACTGAAACGTCACAGCCAATTAGACAACAGGATTATTGGCAATGCCGAAGCTATACACATAGATTAGCAATAAATCTGTTCTACAGTTTAAGCTCATAGGGGCTCTTGTACATAAATTCAGTATCCAGTATGTCTCTCGTTGCCTAACTTTTTTTATTCAGTTTCCTCCCCGATAAGGTTTATCAATAGCATAAAAACTGAAACCAGTCACCTCACCCTCATGGTGCTCTATAAAGTGTCTCGCAGCACAAGACATTTGCCCAGAATGATTCCTTATACTGCTAAGATGTTCCGCTATTCTAACCTTTAAAAACGTATGGTGCTGCCCACATATTTTTTATTACAACATGTAAACAACATGATGGCTATCACAATTCAAAGATCGCTGTATTGGAAAATTTCTAATGCCATATGCATCACTGAAATCTGTAGTTTTTTTCCCCATCTTGCATAAATTACAGCGAGCACCACCACACGCAAAAAAAAACTTTTAGTATGTTGATTTTCTGTTGTATACTTGTTTCTTATTTTTTTTATCAAAATGCAATAAACATACAGTTTTAAAAAAAACAAAAAAAACCCTTTAGGGATAACCACGTGGTTTGTGGTTTTTAATGATCAAGGCACTAGGTGAAATAGCATTACCTAAGGTTTTACCTCATTTTGGTACACATATAAATCATTTTTCCAAGATATCTGATAGGGTAGGGTCCTCACGTAATATGTTAAGATATTTTGTACAATATAGATTTTATCTTCTTAAAATTCCTACTATATTTTGTTGAAAACACTTGTTTTTCACCTATACTTTTGCTTTTATTATTTATTTTTTGTTGTAAACTATTATCCACTATTTTGTCTATCTCATCATAATCTTTTTTTTTTAGGTTACACACTTCTCTTGGCCCTTGTATATGCACCATACGGTATAGCTGCTATGGTGTTGGGGGAATGACAGCTGTTTGCCTTTAAGATGGAATTACCTGCTCCCAGTTTTCTATACAATGTGGTAGTAACCTGTCCAGTGTCTATGTCTCCTTTCAAAAAATATCCAAAATTGGTATACCATACTTATCCCAAACTTCAGTAACAAAGCAGCAACCATTAACAGAGACAGTCTGCTCATGTACAAAGAGACTCAAGATGAAGCCCGAGTGCCCATAGTTGTCACCTATAACCCATAGCAGGAGATCCTACAAAGAATTGCCAGGGAACTCCAACCTGTGCTACATAGAAACAACAGACATAAAGAAAGATTCCAAGTCCCTCTTTTCCTTTCGGCAATCATCTAACCTGTGACAACTTATTGTCCAGATTGCCCTGAAGATCCAAACAGAAAATGGCACCTCACTCTGCCTGCAAAACAGGTGCAAGTGTACCTGTCCCACAGTCACAGAATCAGAGGTACATTAGCTGCAGGTCTTCCAACGTGGTGTATCTGCTTATGCATGTGCCGTGTCCCACCACATGCCTCTATGTGGGGGAAACAGGACAGAGACTTAGCGCATGAACTCGCTGATTTACTATTACTAACAGCAGGACAGATCTCCCAGTGGCTGCATATTTCTCCAGAGAAGACCACTCAATTGACAAATTTCAGGTTGTGGTTTTAATTAGACATTTTAAGACATAGAGGTAGAGGAAGTAATGGGCATATAAGCGAATGCAAAAATGTCAAACTGCAATATTGGCTTAATATCTATACTAGCTTCATGCCACACTATATGTGAAATGTGGGGGCCACAAATCACCACCTGATAGCAAACAGATAACAATAAACGTTAATGGTTTCACAAGTTTGCAGATTGTTTATTTCTTGACCTGAAGTATAATGTTGTAAATAACTTCTCTGCCTATACTGCATTTTCCTCACACACTGGCATGGTGCTTCTCCCTAATGATATTAATGAAATGACCCATTCTGAGCCACACTCAACGCCTCTCACCTAGCCAGCAATTTCTACTCTGCACTGATGCAACACCCCGAAACAGCTGTCTGCAGATTAACTAAATTGGCATGGCTTGAAGCCTTTTCACATTGCAAGGCTCAGTGAGTCACATGTGATTTGGGGATTGCTACATCCAATACAGGGCGCTGGAGAGTTCAGCGCTCTTCCCATAAGCATTTTGAAATATGCAAATACCCAGTGAGGTGTAAAAGACGATAAATCCCCACACACCAACATGGTGCTTCTCCCCAATGAGACACATTACCCCTTCTGAACTATATTGAATGTTGTTATTTTTAGAGACTTTAAGATCTTTTGAAGACCACTGTCTCACATGTATACCAAGTCTGTGGATTTTCAGTTTCTTGTAAAACATCATGTCTGACGAAGAGAGCTAGTACTTTCGAAAGCTTACCATCAAATATACTCAGCCTCTATAAACTATTGCCTGAGTTCTTCGCTCTTGTACTGTAAACCACTCAGAAATACTGAGAATTTGTGAAAGCAAAATAAGATAATTACCACAGAAATACCAGTTATTGTAATGTTGGTGATAGCCAATAAGTCATGGACCATTCTATAAACAACTGACCTTCTGCAGTTTTCTTACTGACAAAACTACAGGGCACAATGGTGTATTATACTTTAATATTGCTATAATTACCTTGGCTTCTAGATAGTCCCATATTTCCATCTCTTAACCTGGAAGCTAGAAGACACTAAGGGGATACTGTTTCAGCCCAAGTCACTCATGAGTGGACAGGATGCGGCCACTGAGGCAAGCCAGGACAAGGTTAGGTTAAGCAGAGCAGGTAAGCCGTCACATTAATATCCATATTGACATCACAGAGAAGGTATCATAAATGTAGGTGTTCGGTATGATGGTGAAGTGGGCTTACCGGTGATGCGCTAGTAGTTGTAGTGTGGCTGGCAAATAAGAACTACAAAGGTAGCAGCAGGATGGGGTTTTGGCAGGCTTTTTTATGGCTCTAGTTTAGGAGATCCAGTTACAATTTCCACAAGTCATTAGTACACAGTATTACATATTACATCACATGGAGGGGTACGTTTCCTAATTACATTGTATCATATGTAACAGCTCTTGCATTCTCAGCACTTTACTTCATTTTCAGCCGGGCGAGTACTGTGCTTATTTGCCTGTCCTCACTCTCTGGCAGATTTTTTTGGCCCATAAGTATTTAAAGGGAACCTGTCACAGAGGTTATGCCCCCTTGTGAGGGCACACAAGCTAGTGTAAACCCTGCTGTTCCAGCACTGCCCCTTATTCTGAAAGATGCAGCAGTTTTAGACTTTTACTGCTCAAATATTATTCTGACAGGTGTTAGCTCCACCCACCAAAGTTTTTCTCCGCCCATGACATTTATTCACATGTTTCTCCCCTATTAAAGTAATGGGGTTTGTCATTTGAGGTGGGCGGGGTAGCCTCCGTTTGGGCCGGGTTTGAAAAAAACTGACACTCTAAAGGACTCTTCAAAATGACTCTTCGGGTAAAAATGCGATTTGAGCATTAAATACACGAAAACTACAGCATCTACAGAAAGGGGGACACCAGCCTAAACCAGGTTTGACATTTTCCCTTTTTGCCCCTTCCAGGGGGGAAAAAAACTATGTGACGGGTTTCCCTTTTTGAATATGCATCTACATTCTATGGAAAAAGACAAAGTTCCATTGAGTCCAACCTATAATCCTACAGTATAACTCAGTAAGGAAGCAATAGCAATGCTCACTCTTTCTAGAATCACTTTTCCAAAGATGGATTTTGATTTCAGCAGGCTCCCTGCATGGATCACTGTCGACTTGCACGGCTTACAATAGATTCACATCACTGAAGAAATGCTCAACATTCAGCAGGATAAATTCCTTATGCTTTATTGAAAAAATGTTACTTTAACAGAGAATAACTATGTGCTCCTCTGAGGCCTTGTTCACAGCAAATGGCGCTTAAAGGGAATCTGTCGCCAATTTTTTTTTTTTACTTATTAAATCAAGCCCTTGATCCATATTCTTTTCCTCTCAGTCGTTTTTTTCCTGATTGTAGATTTCTTAAATTTTGGGGCCCCATACGATTGTGGGGAAGAATTTTTCTTTCACTCTTTAAAAGCATCAAGAGATACTTTACAGCAGCTTTATCACAAGATTCTTTAAGACGTTTCTGTCCCATAGACTTATATGGAGTTTTCATGGAAGGGGGGGAAGGGGGGAGCTGTGACATTCCTCTTGGGATGGTGGATTCTGTGTTATTGTCACAATTTTGGGGTCTCCTTTCAGTTGACTCTGCCTTTTACTGATAATGAGACATCTGAAAACTCTCTTAACAGAGCAGGAAGTGTCGACTATTATTGGCTTTTGTGGGCCCAAAGTGAAAACGCAGGATTTTTAAAAAAAAAAAAAAATTGAAAGTGTTCTGGAAAAAATTAAAAAAAACAATCAAAAAATCCCAAAAAATGTTTTAAATAAAAATCCAGTTAAACAATAAGTCATTTTTTTTTAAACATTTTCCCTTTTTGCACACACATATTTAACAAACAATAAAAACAATCACAATGCAGTATCTAGAATGCATCATTTTTCCTAAAATTAACCCCTTTGTGACTAACTAGAGATAATGAGTCAAAGAAACTACATTTCATAATAAATTATTTATAGTTCCATGTTCTAATTACCACCTAATAAATATATAGTAGATCGTTTTTGCAATTCAAACATTGCGGAAATGTAGTATGCAATTCTTAAATCCAGTAAGCCCGTCGTAACCTTAATTGTTGTTCCCAATCTTCTCTTCTTTGTCGCTTTTTCACTCACTCAATAGCATAGAAACAAAAAGCTTTCAACGATCCATTGTGACACTCTATAAAATGTTTTGCTGCTCCTTACATCTGCTCATGATTGTAATTAATACCCACTACAAGCTCGGCTCTGTAAGACGTAATTTTACGAACAGTGCTCCCTATATAGATTTTTTATTCACAAATCCAACATTGAATAGCATAGATAGCATGATGTGTATCACAGTTCAAAAGTGATCTAATTTTATATTGCTTTATATTGTTTTCTTGTTATTTTATTATCGAATGATGTTGTCTTTATCGCATATTTGCATACATTACAGCGGCTTTTACCACAAGGGAAAAAACCTGTGGGAAAGCCACATATTTCCTTTTTTTTTTTACTACAAAAATAACTTGGTGACACACACTATCATTTTTCCTCGTTTTGATACACATTTAACCCCTGAATTTATAATTTCTGCTAACACTGGGTCTTTTCGTAGTATAGGCAGATTTTTGTAAAAAACTTTTTGATGTCCTGAAAATCTCTTCTAAATGCCGTAGCAAAGACAAAATTGGGGGATATTTTCTCTTAATAAAGGAGGGAGGACTGTGTACGATCATTGATTTTATTGTAAGCCGTATTAAGAAGTTCTTGTGAATATCCTCTAGCTCTTAACCTAGTGTCTATTCAATTTTTTTCCTTCATGAAATCTGTATCATGAATGCATGCCCTTCTAGCTCTGTATACTCCCCAAGGGGAATAGCCGATATTGTGTGTATTGGATGACAATTGCCTGCCTGTAGTATTGTATTTCCACTCATTGGTTTTCTTTATAATGTGGTGTACACTTGACCCTTAATGACATCTCCATATAATTGTATATCAAGAAACGCAATGTTTGACCTATGAGTTTGATAAGTGAAATGAAGATTAAATTGGTTGTCAAGGATATATTCCAGAAATCCGGACACCACATCACGATCCTATACCAGCAGATCTTCAATGTAGTGGCCATACCATCGGATACACTCCCTGAACGGTTTGTATATGCTGTATATGGCATAGTGGTCCCACCACGCCATAAACAGGTTAGCAATGTAGGGCAAAGAAATCGCCTCCATCGGCGCTCCCAGGAGCTGCAAAAAATAGACATTATGAAACATAAAATAATTTTTTTGGAGGAGAGAATCCACACTCAATAAAATATTCACTATATCTATGTATAAAAAAAGTATATTCATGACAAGCTGATAAAAGCAATAGAAATCTGACATCTATTTTGAGATGACGTAGCCAACAATGTAAACAAGAAAAGTGTGAATTTTTCTGACCTAGACTTATCTGACTCACAAAATCAGATGCATCCTATGGAGAAAGGTCCCGAATCAGAAGTTCCACATGCTAGGATATTTAAAAAATGCAGAAGCAGAGTTGGCAGGAAGCACCGCAATAAGACAACAGGATCAAATACACAAGAAACAATGGAGGAACCAGAAAGTGAAGACAATGTCATACTTACACCCACTGTGTTCACTGAAACAGTTAAATATACAAAAAAAAAGGGACTTCCTTTTGTGCCATCTAGTGCCTTTAATTTATTGAATACAATTTTGGATGTAAATCCTTTTTTAGGCTTTTCTTAGTAAAAAAGTTTTTTCATCAAAATAGGGATAAAAAAGTAATTATGGACCCTGTTGTAGAACAAGAATTGGAGCAATACATAGCCAATGAGAATAAATATTTATCATGTGAGAAGCAAATGAGAAGCGATATTTATCATGTGAGAAGACACTCAACGCTTTAAATGAATTGGCCGAAGAAAGTGAAATTGATGTGAAAAATACAACACAGGTCCAGCACAACATGCCCAATCCTGTGTTTTATACTGTGGGATATGTTCACACAGCGCAATTGCTTGCAATACACCTGAAATACACCCCGCAATTATGGTTATTCATAGCTCTCGTTGAGAGCTGTGATTACCTTCCGTTTTCCCCGTTGTAAATACGCCAAAATACAATTAAAAAAAAAATGTTTAAAAACTTAACGAACAAAAATTTACTGTGTTATGGGAACTTAAAAACAATAGTTTTTAAGGTTTAGTTATTAAAAAAACAGATAAGGGCGGGAGTGACAGGTGTGCTGGATTCCAAATGATATAGAAAACAAGTCTTAAAGGGGTTTTGCAAAGAAGTGATTTCATCAGCTAACAGGCTGAATTTGAGCCTTGAACCTTGAAAGAGGGGCGTTGTTTCTGTGTTCAAAAAAAAAAAAAGTACCTCCTCTGCGATGTCATAGCACCACCTCCTCTGCATGTTCCTGAGGCTCAGTCTCTGTGGCCGAGCAAACACACAGAGGAGTACTATTGTGCACAAGTTAATGGGTTTTGTTTTATGCCTCTTATCTGCTCAGGAGAGATTAGCTCGGGGCAGGCAGCTTTCTTTCATTCCTTCATGGTCGCAGTGAGTCAAGGGAGTGTCTGCATTTTTACTAAGAAAATTACATTACAACCAGTGCATTCTCTATACAAGAGGCAAAGAATAATTTTTCCACAGTCCCTTCAAAGCTGCAGGGGCGGGGGGGTGAGAAGGGCTGCTCAGGGAGCGTCTGCAATCTTTACTCTGATAATTAAATTAGAGCTAGTGGATTCTCTATACAGTTGACAGAGACTTTTTTCCCCAGTCCCTTAAAAGCTCATTCATGTTCCTTGCCAGGAGATAACAAGTGCAAGCACGGCCAGATCAGTGTCCTGGTCGTGTCTCATGTAAACTCTCAGGTAACCAAGGGCATCTAAGTAAGGCTGTAGCTGTCACAGGCTTCACTTTTTTTAATGACATATATTTAGAAAAGTGATTAAATACCCATTTTGGACGATCCCACGTCAACATTACATCGTAGCAAAACCCCTTTAAGCATATTAGCTGATAAAAATACTTTTCGTAGATTCACCCCAGACCCCATTAAGGTGTTACCGGATAAATTGAATGCTCGACTAGAGGAGGAAGTTAAACTGGGTGCTGTTACGAGCCAAGAGCATTTAAAAATAAAAAATCCCATGGTGCCCATATTATATGGAGTACCGAAAATTCATAAAAAAGAATTCCCCCCCCCCCCTCTAAGTTACATAGCATAATTCCTGGAAACAATTCGTGAGTGAAAAACTAAGTATATGGATAGATGTCTTTCTTCAACCTTTGGTGCAGCATGTTCCTGCATAGTAAAAATTTGTTTTCTAAATTTGAATGGTCAGAAACATACTCTTGGTTAAACTGTGACATAACTAGCCTCTACTCCAGTATTCTGCATGAATTAGCGCAAATTGCCATCAAATTCCATCTAGATAGATATAATGAATATTCTAAAGGTGAACAAATTTTAATTTTATTGAGTGTGGAATTTCTCCTGAAAAAATTTATTTTATGTTTCATAATGTCTATGTTTTGCAGCTGGAGATGTTAGGGGTCAAATGTACACCACATGATATAGAAAACTAACTAGTGGAAATATGATAATACAGGCAGGGAGCTGTCATCCACAACACATGATATCGGCTATTCCCCTTGGGGAGTATACAAGAGCTAGAAGAGCGGGTGCTTATGAGGCAGATTTCATGAAGGAAAAAATCAAATAGACACAAGATTAAAGGGGTTTTCTCGCTACAAAGATCATATCTGTAATGAAGGGGACAGTAAAAATAAGCACTTTTGCAATTGGTTTGCATTACCTAAATCATTTAGTATAGCATGAGCTAATCAGTGCATGTCTAGAGTTATTTCTGCAGCAAGTGGTAGGGGCCACATCCCCTTTGCTGTGATTGGCTGCCTGATATTTAATTCAGTCCTGTTGGGACACACCCCCTGGAGGGACACGCTCACTGTGCTGTGATTGGCTGCTTGCACTCATTTCCCTATGAGCTATGTAAAATTAAAGTGAAAATGGCTGCTGTCTGCATTCTCATTGTCTTTCACTGCACCATGAGCTGTGTAATAATGGCTGCATGAGCTCTCTATGCCCATTATCCCAGTCATAGTGCTATGTGAAGGATCTGAGCAATTACTGAGTCTCTAGCTGCTAGATTCACTCTCCCTCCCACATAACACAGCCTTATACACAGAGAGGATGTCACAGCTCTGCAGACCTACTGCACTGGTCAGTTGCTCATGCGTGAAGAGCTATCACCTTCCTACACAAGCTCCTTGCAACCAGAATACCTGCATTGGTGCAAGCAGTTATACATACAGCCTGAACTGATGAAACAAATGTGAGAAGTGCCCTCGGTTCCCCCCTCTGTTATCAGGCAGGAAGTAGAGGGGGAGCAGAGTGCATTCCTCACATTTGTTTAATCAGTTCAGGCTGTATGTATAACTGCTTACAGCAATGCAGGTGTTCTGGAGGGAGCTTGTGCAGCCTGGGAGGAAGGTAACAGCTCTGTAGATATGAGAACCACTGCAGGAGGTCTGCAGAGCTGTAACATCCTCTCCCTTCCACTAATCACACTGAATGATGATGTCACCAGTCTTCAGTGAGGGAAGACAAGCCTACTGGGAGGAGAGACCCGCCTACTGGGAAGAGAGACCGCCTACTTAGAGGAGAGACCTGCCCCTGGTTTTGAAGCTGTATGAAAGAGAGAAAGATGCCCACAAAAGCCTGTAATGAGAAAACCCCTTTAAAAGCTAGAGAATATTCCCAAGAACTTCTTAATATGGCTTACAATAAAATCAAGGATAGTACACAGTCCTCCCTAAAGAGAAAATATCCACCCAAAATAATGCAAAAATGTATTGTTTACTACAGTATTTAGAAGAGATTTTCAGGTCACCCTAAAAGTTTTTTACAAAAATCTGGAAATACTATGACAAGACCCAGTTTTAGCGGAAATTATAAATTCAGGGGTCAAATGTGTATCAAAACGATGAAAAACGATAGCGAATGAAAAAAAAAGCGTAAGAAAAAAAAAGTAAATACGTGGTTCCCCCATGGATATTTTCCCTTGTGGCAAACGCCGCTGTAATGTATGCAAATATGCAGTAAAGACAACAACATTTGATAATAAAATAACAAGAAAACAATATAGAATTAGATCCTTTTTGAATTGTGACACACATCACACTATCTATGCTATTCAATGTCGGATTTTGCGAAAAAAACCTACGTAGGGAGCACTGTTTGTAAAATTAAGTCTCGCATAGTCGAGCATGTAACGGGTATTAACCCCTTAATGGCAGGGCCTATTTTTTTTTTCACGTTCATTTTTTCTTCCCCGCCTTTCTAGAGCCACAAATTTTTTATATTTTCATCTACATAAACATATGAGGGCTTTCATTTTGCTGGACAAGATGTACTTTTTAGTAATGTCATTGACCATACCATAAAATATACTGGGAAACTGCAAAAATTCTAAGTGGGGTGAAATGTGAAAAAAACTTACTTGCGACATGCTTGCAGGTGTTTTGCTTTTACGATGTTCAATCTTTGGTAAAAAAAAAGGTTTTATCTGTATTCTACAGGTTTATACAAATCTGGCAATACCAAACATTTACGGTTTTCTTTATGTTTTGGTACTGTAAAAAAATTCCAAACATTTTCTATTTTTGAAATTTGCTCGTTGCCGCCATTTTCTGCAACCAATAACTTTTTTGTGCCAACACCTCTGGACTTGAGTGAGGAGCCACTTTGGAATACATGTGACTTTTTTGATTAGATTTATTCCAATTTTTAGGGGACATGAAATGACCAAAAAAACCGCAATTTTGGCGAATTTTTTTTCCTCTATGGTGTTCAGCATACAGGATAAATTATGTTATATTTTAATAGCTCAGACTTTCTCGGATGCGGCGATACCAAATATTAGTAACTTTTTTATTATTTTATTTGTAAAATTACAAAAGGGGAGGCGATTTGAACTTTTAATAATTTTTATTTTTTTTACACTTTAAAACATTTTTTTTTTATTACTTTGAGTCCCCTTAGGGTACTTCACCACTAGGGGGCCAGATCGTTTATACAGCCTAAAGCACTGTAATACAATGCATTAGGATGTACAAAGCTGCCATGTTAACTGATCGGGAGCCTGCGATGTCGCCGCTGGCGCCACAATCATAATGAGGAATGGTCCCCAGCACCATTTATCATTGATTTAGACGCCACAGCCATCTTTGCTGCGACGTCTAAGGGGTTAAACAGCGCGGGATATCACCGGCACCATCCCGCGCTGTAACCACCGAGTGTTAACTGCAATTAGGAACTAACACCCACCGGCCATGTAGCGGTATCACGAGGCGATCCTGCTACAAAGCCCCCTTACCGGCACTATGATTTACTGATTTATGTCATGTCGGTAAGGGGTTAAATACAGTCATGAGCAGATGTGAGGAGCAGCAAAACATTTTATAGAGTGTCACAATGGATCGTTGGAAGCTTTTTGTTTCTATGCTATTGAGTGAGTGAAAAACCCACAAAGAGGAGGAGATTGGGAACAATAAGTAAGGTTACGAGAGGCTTACTGGATTTCAGAATTGCATACTAGATTTCCGCAAAGTTTGAATTGCAAAAACGATCTACTATATATTTTTGGGCGGTAATTAGGACATGGAAATATAAATAATTTAAAATAGAATGTAATTTCCTTGACTAGTTATCTATAGTTAGTCATAAAGGGGTTAATTTTAGGAAAAAGATGCATTCTAGGTACTGCATTGTGATTGGTTTTAGTATTTGTTAAATATGTGTGTGCAATAAGCACTATTAGCTGTGAACAAAGACTCGGAGGAGCCCAAAACACATCAGAAGACGCTAGTCACATTTTTATTCCTTGTTTACGTAACAATTTTTAAATAAAGCAAAAGGCAGTCAACCTGCTGGATATTGAGTATTTTTTCAGTGACGTGAATCTGTTATAATCCTACAGTGCTGATCCAGAGGAAGACAAAAGCCCTTATGAGACGGGTGCCAATTGTCCCATACAAGAGGAAAAATTCCATCCCAACTCTAAGTAGAGCAATCAGAATAATCCCTGGATCAATGCCCAATCTCCAGAATCAAATAACCATCACCTTTCATTCCCCTTGAATTATATTTTTAAAAGGAAGGGGCATCTAACCTCCTTAATTACGGTAAAGAGCCCATTTTGGAGGTTTGGTAAAACCTTTTCTTCCTCTAGCCCAAAAATCCCCCCTTTATCATTGTTACAGGCCAGTTTAAAAAGATCAGCAATGATGGTATAGGGCCCTTTTCAGATATTCGTACATGGTAATTAAATCACCCTTAGCGATCTTTTTTCCACAAGTTTGAAAGCCTTATCTTTGTACTGCAAACCCCCTATTCCCTTAACCAACTTGGTTGCCCTAGCTCACCTATGGCCTTCTTAAAGGGGTTTTGCCACTATCTCATTTCATACCTCCTGCACCCAGCTCTTCAGCTCTGGGTTTTTCAAAGGGGGCGTGGGATGTTTAATTGCATATAGTGCCCCGCAGGAAACACACCAGGCCTTTCCTCTCCTAGTCAAAAAAGGTCTGTTTATTACAGGGGTACACGTTGTTTACACAGCTTAGAGTAATGCTTTTTACCTCCCGACACAAGGGGTCTAGGTTCAAATCCCGGCAGGAAACCAAACCTGGGATTTTTTTTTTTTTATCAATACAATAGCTCATTGAGGTTTTTTTTTTTAATTTATTGAAGTTTACAATTTAAAAAGGGAGAAAAAGGGGACGGGAGTAGAAAGACGCAGCTGGGGTTTGAACACTCAGTAGCTGCCTGAAAAAAGGGGTTATTCTGGGCAGTGCGACCAGGACGAGGACCTCAGCCCAGGGTCGTATCCCCGAGACGACAGTAAACAATGGCTCACTAAAAGGGCAGCTAAAACAAAAACGGTCCAAAATTTTAAATAACAATGAATGGTGAAAATGTTTATTTTTTAAAAATTTGCAAGCTTCCCACGAAAATTTTTATTTCGGGGAAAAACCCCTTTTAAAAACACCGGCCCCAAAAAACGGTTTTACAAATTCTATAGTGGCTCACTAGTAATTTTTGGGACCAATTTCTTTCCTGTCTTGAGCCTTTATGCCTCTTTTATTGAAACCCATATTATTAGCTTTTGCAGCATCTTCCTGGTATTGGTCGCTGAATTGAAGACTTCTGTCTAATATCCACAGGTCTTTTTAATTCATACTTTTGCCCTTTTTAAGCGTTTAAAAGGGCCCATTAATAAATTTATTGAAAAGGAGAGGACCCAATACTGTACTTTGTGGTACCCCACTAGCAGCTATGGGAAGGGATTGCTCGGGGCGTGGGGGTTTTTTTAAATTTAGGAACACGAAAAACCGAAAGGGTTTAAATTTAGCCCTTTTCTTACCAAAATTTTAAAAACATTTTTTTTTTCTTAACAGTTGCTAGAAATTTTAAGTAAATATGGGAATTTAAAATGTTTTTTATTAATTTCTCTTGGTATGCGATAGATGTTATGGTCAGCTCTAAATTTGGCCACAGCTATTTAAAAGCTTCCGGGGGATTTAAACCGGAAAACCAGCCCCCAAACCGTTGGCTTTTGACTACAGCAGTGCCCTGAGTTAAGCCCCAAGCCCTTTTTGTTTTTTGCTAACTGATGTGCAAATGTTTCATTTTTTTTTAATATAAAAATATAATTTTGGACATTTTTTTTAACATCATCCATCCTGCTGCCTCTACCTCCCCGTTTGGAAGCTGGTAATCTTTGGTTTTACTCTTTATCCTATGTGAGGTGTGGTTCCCTAAACCATGCTACACCTGGGAGGATTGCAACCACAACGAGTAGGTGAGCTGTCTTTCTTTTTTCTAATATATATCCACTAGCAACTGTGACCCAGTCAGAGTATGTTCCATTTTTAACCACTCTCTGTTTCCCATCACTTAGCCAACTGTGAACTCATTTACATATACTGTATGTTCTCCCAGTCCCATCATTCTGGATCTTTGACCCAATCTTTTATGTGACACACTATCAAATACCATTAAGTCCAGACAGACAACATCTAAAGCCTTACCCAAGGCCAGGTTGGAGCTTACATTCTCATAGTAACTGATTAGGTACTGATAGGACAGATTCCTCATAAAGCTGTGCGGAGGCCATGTTATCAGGTTATTTTTACAGAGATACCCTAGTATAGTATCTCTTAGAAAACCTTTAAACATTTTACACACAATGGAAGTTAGCTTACAAGCCCATAGTTTTTAGGTTCACTTTTTGATCCCCTTTTGAAAATTGGCACCACATTGACCATGATGGGAATGTTTTTAGATAAAATGGAATTTAGAGAATTAATTCAAACTGTCTTGTCGTCACTATGTGAAAAGTGCGTATTTATACCTCAGGATTTCTTCCTCAACCCTTTCAATTCTAAAAAGAAATAATTTTTTTTCTTCTAGCTCAACCATTCAGAGATTTTTTTTTTTACCATTTACTGCAGTTTGGGTGCTGTTCTGTTTTCAAATGTGACGAAACCAAAGCTGCGTAACTTAGCTCCCAGACCTATTAGTCTTAGGGTATGTTCACACGTCGTAATTGGGGGGAAAATTCCCAGCCAATTTTTACGTACGCAATTGGGGTAATTCAAGCACCATCGAGAGCAATGAAACATCCGTCTCCCCCCCCCGTACAATACGGCCGTATGTTGCCAGGAAGAGGCGACATTCACTTCTTTGGGGCGCAGACGGGCTGATAATGGCCTCGCATTTTTTAAAAACACCCGGTGTACTGCCCCATACAAAATTTGCCGAATTACCTGTGAACATACCCAAAGCTATTTTCACACAGCTTATCCAGGAGAATTGCGGGAATTTCGCCCGCAAATTACACCTTTCTGTGCATCGGGGGTGGGGGGGGGGGCTACAGCCTGCCACCCCCCATACATCCTTTCCACAGGCTAAACGCGCCTGAATAATTGAAAATTTCACTTTCCCCCCTTCCCCGCCGTTTTTACGAGCGGAAGAGGAACGGGAAACCATTTCTCTAGAGAACTGTGATTACCGTAATGACGGGACGGTTTCACCGTAATTCCGCAGTACGGCACAAATTAGGGCTGAAAAACCCCCCAAAAAAACCTGGGGGAACATAGCCTAAACTAAAAAAAAATCCCTTTTCAGGGGTTTTTTTGTTTTTCCCCTCCTTTTTGGCTGTCCCCACGGCAAGGGTTATGGCCTAAAAGACACATTGGCTCTATGGAAAACCCCGGCACATCCCCACTGCACGGGTTTTCCGTCGGCGGTTTTGCCGCCCCGCGGTTTTCCCCTCAAAAACATTGACATGTTCATTCTCTTTGTCCGCTTTCCCCGGGCGGAATAGAACACCTCAATGGAGGGGGGAGGGCTGTTCTCCGCTTCAAATGCCCCCCCCCCCTGGGGCCGGGAACCCCGGCCTTACCTCACCTAAAAGGGGACATCATGAATTTGCATGCCCATTTTTGAACTTGGGGCCCCACACCCCAAAACCCGTTCTAAACAATTAGAGGAGTGTAGAATATGACAGTGTGAATGAAAGTGTTATGCGACAAACATTTTTGCCACATAACACTCAAAATTGGTGCATAGTGGCAAACTTTGTATGGTGTTTCACACCAAACTTTGAAAAAGCATTAAAATGTTTTTGTTTTAGGTGCACATTGGGCCAAATTTGGCCATATGCCTGTTCATACATCTATAAAAATGGCAATACATGAAAAAAAAATGGTGAAAAACCCAATAATGTCATTCTAAATTTTTTAAGCCTCTTTTTTTTTCCGAAAAGTTTCTCTTTGGGACCAATGCAGCAGCACACGTGCATAATAGTATATAAACTGCAATATTTGGTTTTAAATAAAAAAACTTGCTTTCAGTGGTCTTTTTTGAGGTTTTTTGAAAACAGTGATTTTCAGGTAAAAGGATTTGTTTAAACTTTTCCTCCCGCTTTCTCAAACCTTTCTGAAAGTAAAAAAACAACAATGGGCTTTGAAATCAAAACCTTAAAATCTTGGCCGGGGGTTTTTCCTTTAAAACTTTTTTTTTTCTAATTGCTTCTAACTAATAAAATTCTAGAGGGGGCGAGCTATATGTAAATAAAAAAAAGACGAGAACTCATTTTTGGTTTATCCACCATGCCATTAATGGCTTCAATATTTCCTGCCATCAAGACGCTCCCAATAGAATAACTGGATGACAACTTGCTAAGACAAAATTAAACCTGACTCATGGTATGAAGTCTTCTGCTTCTCCGATATACTGGAAAAGAATTGTTATCCTGATAGCTCGTGAACGGACTATCCACTTGCCTCTCGAACACCAGACATTGCGTTTCCACCGTTTGCCTCTGCTGTCTCATTACCCTTAAAGTTTCTATATCCTGCTGTTGGCCGATAAGCACTACCTTCTTTTAAGATAGCTCTGACTCTTGGTTCCATCTATAATGAAAGTAGTTCCGACAGTCAAACATTACTTACACATAGACAGATTAGAAACCAAACGATCAAAGGAGACTCGGACAAAAAAGTTCTTTTAAAACTGGTGCCTTTTATTTGCAGTTTTTTTTGGGTTTTTTTTTCCCCAGAGAGGAAATCAGAAGTTAATGAAATTTTTTTTGGGATATGAAAGAAACAGTACAGTATACGTTGGGTAAATGGGCTTTTGGGGGGGAAAAAAACCAAAGAAAGTGCTCTTTCATCAAAAGAATTAAACAATGTACACTCCTAAAGTATAATGATGTTTATTATTAGATAAAAAACATACATAAAGTAGAAAAGACATAAAATCCAAAAGAAATGGTGGATAAGCCGGATCAAACAAAATAGATAACAGCAAAAAATAACAGAATTTGTTATGATGCTCTAATTATAAATGTCAGTCCCAGAAAGAAGAGCGAAGTACCTATATAAAAGAAGCACACTGTTCAAATTCATGATAATAACAAAGTTTATAGGAAAGTGTAATTATAACAAAATCACATAACATGATCTCACTTACCCACCAGAACACAAAATGTGCTTGAGTTTCTGATGGGGAAAGGGGAAACATAATTATTATTTTTCTTTATTATAATTGCACTTTCTTATAAACATTATTATCTATTTTGTTTGATCCAGCTTATCCGCCATTTCTGTCAGATCTTATGTCTTTTCTGTTTTATGTGTGTTTTTTTATATCTAATAATTAACTTCATTATAGGAGTGTATATAGTTTAATTCTTTTGATGAGAGAGCACTTTCTTTGGTTATTATTTATGGTTGGATCTCTTCATTACTATTATTTCTAGCAAGTATAGGTTTCTTCAGAAGATGTAAACAGAAGATGACTCAGTGACTTCCATGGGTATGCCCTGTGACCTGGGAAGAAGTCATTGTATTGAAAAGCAGAGAGGGTGAGCTGTGATAATCAACAATTGTGAATGGTGGATCCGGTGTAAGGATTACAGTGAAAAGTGATGCCAATGTAAAGATGTCTGTGATTATAAAGTTGAGACCGCAGAAAAGTTTTCTCTACAAAACAGGAAATGGCAGTCTATTATTTGGCTTACTACAAAACTGTTTTACTATATTAGTATATACAGTGGGGAAAATAAATATTTGTTACACTGGCAATTTTGCAAGTTTTCCCACCTACAAAGAATGGAGAGGTCTGTATTTTTTATCGACACACTTTCAACTTGAGAGACAGGAACTAAGTCCCGAAAAAAAGCATTGTATAAATTTTAAATAAATTAATTTTAATTTATTGCATGAAATAAGTATTTGATCACCTAACAACCACACAATTCTGGCTCTTACAGATGGTTTTGTTTTTCTTTTAAGAAGCCCTCCTACCTCACTCATTACCGCATTAATTGCGCATTTTGAACTTGTTCCTGTATAAAAAAATAACCCGTCCACACAAAACCAATCAATCCAACCAATCCACCTGCCAAGACCAAAGACTGTTTAACCCCTTAAGGGCCCAGCCTGTTTTTGACCTTCCTGACACAGCCCTATTTTTGAAATCTGGCATGTGTCAATTTATGTGAGAATAACTTTTTGACACTTTTACCTATCCATGTGATTCAGACTGTTTTCTCGTGACACATTGTGCTTTAAGTTAGTAAGAAATTTTTATCCATACAATCCTTGTTTGTTTGTGAAAAATATCAAAATTTCATGAAAATTTGGAAAAATTTGCGATTTTGAAAGTTGCAAAATTTCTGCGTGCAAGACAGATAATTATTCACCACAAAATAGTTTATTACTAGCATCTACCATATGTCACTATAGGTTGGCATCATTTTTTAAATGTCTTTTTTTTTTTTTTAACGACATTAGAGGCTTAGAAATTTAGTAGTAATTTCTCACATTTTCAAGAAAATTTGCAATATACATTTTTTTAGGGACCACTCCAGTTCTGACGTGGCTTTGAGGAGCCTGCATGTTAGATACCCCCATAAGTGATGCCATCTGAGAAACTAGACCCCTTAACGTATTTACAACACTATTTAGGAAGTTTGATAACCCTTCAGATCTTTCACAGAAATTAAAGCAAAGTGGAGGTTAAATTTCAAAATTTCACTTTTTTTGCAGATTTTCAATATTTATTCATTATTCACTGGAATACGGTAAATGTGACTAGGTAAATGCAACTTAATATCAATTCCCCCAGGTCTGCCGTTTTTAAAGAATCCCATATGTGGCCCTAGTGCATTATTTGGCTCACCATAAGCCCCAGAATAGGAGGAGCACCTACTATACTCTGGGCTCATTTTCAATACGATTTTATTTAGGCGCCATTCAGGTTTGGGGACACCCTAAGGTGCTAAAACTTAAACACCCTCCTAAATATGACCGCATATTGGAAACTAACCCCCATAATGAATATATCCAGGGGTGCATTGAGTATATAGACCCCACAGGTGATTCACAAATTTTTTTTTAGCATAAGGCTGTGAAAATTTTTAAAAAATTTTTTTTCAATAATCTGCAATTTTAGCTTAAAATGTTTCATATATACAAGGAATCCTGGAAAAAAGAACCCTAAAACTTTGTTAAGCAATTTCTTCCAAGTTCGGCAATACCCTACATGTGGGTGTAAACTGCTGTTTGGGCGCATGGCAGGGCGTATAAAGGGAGGGAGCGCTCTTTGGCTTTTGGAAAGCAGATTTTGGTGGGGCCATGTCGCATTTGCAAAGCCCCCAAAGTAGCAGAACAGGCGAAACCTTCCAGAAGTCGCCCCATTTTGGATTCAACACCCATCAGGGATCTCATCTAGGGGTGTACTGTGCCTTTTGGATGCACAGGTGGTCCCTAGTTTTTTTTTTAGCATTGGGCAATGAAAATGGGGGGAAAAACGCAGTTCGGTCATTGTTTTTTGAGTTTCAATTTTACAGCATTCGCCGTGCAGTGTAAATGATGTGATAACTTTACTATGGGGGTCGGTACAATTACAATGATATAGATTTTATATAGTTTTTTCTGTTTTATTACTTTTACACAGTAGAAATACGTCTATAAAAAATTGCGTTTTTATGTTGTCCTATTCTGACAGCCATAACTTTTTTATTTTGCTGTGTGCAGAGCTGTGTATGGGCTTGTTTTTTGTGGGATGAGTTGAAGTTTTTATTGGTACCATTATGGGGTGCATATGATGCTATGTTCACTTTTTATTAAGGTTTTTCTGAGATGTTTTGAACAAAATACAGCAATCTTGGTAGTGTTTTTTATTTTTTATAGCGGTCACTGTACGGTATATATGACATGGTAGCTTTACTCAGCAGGTCAATACGATTACACCGATACCCAATTTGTATATTTTTTTATGTTTTACTGCTTTTATACAATAAAAACACTTTTATTCAACCAGGAAAATAATTTTTCTGTGCTTGGAGCTGTGTAGGGACTTGTTTTTTGCGAAATGAGTTGACGTTTTTATTAGTATCATTTTTGGGGGGACAAGGCTTTTTGATCGCTTTTAAATCCATTTTTTGGAGGCCAGGGTGAAGAAAATACTGCAATCCTAGTAGTGTTTTTTTATTTTTAACAGGGCTCACCGTGCAGTATCCGTGATAAGTTAGCTTTACTCTTTGGGTCGCTACGATTATGGCGATACCCTAGTTATATAGTTTTTTTTATGTTGAAGCACTTTAAAAAGAAAAAAGTGTTTTTAGTGTGTAAAACAATATTTATGCATCGCTATCTTCTGAGAGCTATACATTTTTTATTTTTCCGTATACAGAGCTGTATAAGGACTTTTTTTTTTTGCGGGATGAACTGACGTTTTAATTGGTACAACTTTGGCGTTTCTAGGAGTTTTTGATCGCTTTTTATTCCATTTTATGTGCTGCGGGATGAACAATAATCTTAATTCTGTGATTGTTTTTTTTTGTTTTTTTTACGGCGTTCACCGTACGGGTTAATTAACATGACAGATTTATAGGGCAGGTCGTTACGCACGCGGCGATACCAAATATGGGTACTTTATTTATTTTTGATCTTTTTTGGGGCGATTGGCGTTTGTAAAGGGGAAAAGGGCGGTGTACGTATTTTTATTTTATTTTTCGTGTTTGTGTTTTACTTGTTTTTCACTTTTTTTTACTTTTTTTCACATTTTTATTTTACTTTTCCCCATAGGGGATTTGAATGAGAGATCTTTAGATCTCTCATTCAATAGGAATCAGTGCATAGCTTGTTGCTATGACTGGTTCCTATGACAACTGTCAGTCACGATGCCCGGCCGTGCCCTGTGGGCACGGCCCGGCATCGTGACGTCACAGACAACCCGGAAGGCATTCTATACCTTCCGTGCTGTCTGTCAGAGGGCAGGAGCTGCACGGATCTCCTCCTGCGTCTCTCTTAGTTATTGCGATCGTCGCGATAATTATGGGGTTAACCGCCCCCCCCCCCCCCCCCGGAGCGATCCGGGGTCGACGCTGCGGGATGTCAGCTGTAATATACAGCTGACACCCCGGGCCGACTGCGCGAACTCTGCTTTAGAGTTTGCGCGATCCTCAGGACGTATCCATACGTCCAGGTGCGTGAACCCTCAAACGCCCTGGACGTATGGATACGTCTAAGGTCGTTAAGGGGTTAAGGGAGACAAAATGGTAGACCTGCACAAGGCTGAGATGGACTACAGGACAAAAGACAAGCAGCTTGGTGAGAAGGCATCAACTCTTCCTGCAAGTATTAGAAAATGGAAGAAACACAAGATGACTGTCAATCTTCCTTGGCCTGGAGATCTACGCAAGATCTCAACAATTCTGAGGAAGGTCAGGAATCAGCCCGGAAATACACGGAAGGACCAGGTCAATGACCTTAATAGAGCTGGAACCACAGTCTTAAATATTACCATGAGCAACACATTATACCTTAATGGATTAAAATCCTGCACGGCACGCAAAGTCCACCGGCCCAAGCCAACACATGTCCAGGCCCAGAAGCAAGTGGGTGGAAACATCATACTTTAGGTGGGGGCCTTTTCTGCAAAGGGGACAGGACGACTGTGCCGTATTTAAGGGAGAATGGATGGGGCAATGTATCGCAAGATTTTGTCCAATAACCTCCTTCACTCAGTCATTGAAGATGGGTCATGGCTGGGTCTTCCAGCAGGACAATGACCCCAAACACACAGCCAGGGCAACTAAGGAGTAGCTCTGTAAGAAGCATTCCAAGGTCCTGGAGTTGCCTAGCCAGTCTCCAGACTTGAACCCAATTGAAAACCTTTGGAGGGAGCTGAAACTCAATTTAGCCCAGTGACAGCCCTGAAACCTGAATGATCTGGAGAAGAGCTATATGGCAGAGTGGTCCAAAATCCCTGCTGCAGTGTGTGCAAACTTGGTCAAGAACCACAGGAAACATCTGACCTCTGTAATTGCAAACAAAGGTTTCTATACCAAATAGTAGGATTGTTTTTTCTATTAAATACTTATTTCATGCAATAAAATGCAAATTATTTATTTAAAAATCATATGTCATTTTCTAGATTTTTTTTTCAGATTCTATCTCTCACAGTTGAAGTGTACCTACAACAAAAATTACAGACCTCTCCATTCTTTTAAGGTGGAAAAATTCGCAAAATTGCCACGGTATCAAATACTTATTTACTCCACTGTACATACAATATTAATAAAATTGCATATTATTACAAAGTGTTAATAACAAACTAAACAATGTTGAAACAAAAGATTTGATTGGGGACCTTCACGGAGTTGAAGTGATATATTAAATGGTGGTCTTTGATTAACTTATTTACAATAGACTCTCAACAAAGAGAATCTTTGATGTATAAAAGTGCAAGTAAAAAAAATATTTTGTTTTAACATTGATTGGTTTATTAACATTTTGTAGTGATATGTAATTGTATTAATAATACATGTATATACGAATAATACTAATATAATAAAACTGCTTTATGAATTCCATTGAGAAAGATCCAGCATAGGAATCTGTAATTCATCAACCTTCTTGACAAAGGAATCCGTAATTAACATTATTATGTTACTGGAGTTACATTCATGTTTTTATAAAAATGTATCTAGTGTGTGAAAAATAAAGTATTCGAAACTTTATTGGAAAACTGGCACACAGAGAATCCCTTTGCGCTAACTAGACATGAAAATAAATTTTTTCTGCACACATTTCAATTGGGAGAGAGAATAGGCTGCTACCAGTTCATGACTCCCCTCATTTCATCTACAGTAGGTAAAAATTAAGTAGCTGACTCAGAAAAACTCTGCAAGAGGCTTTCACAAACCCAGTAGACATGAAGAAGCTGCTTTAAAGGCTACGGCACTTTGTGAAAGTGTTTAATAGCAAGTCCATGAATCTTCACTGCAGTGCCTTGCAAAAGTATTCGGCCCCCTTGAACTTTTCAACCTTTTGCCGCATTTCAGGCTTCAAACATAAAGATATAAATTTATAAATAGATATAATTTATAAATTTAATTTTTTTGTGAAGAATCAACAAGTGGGACACAAATTTATTGGATATTTTAAACTTTTGTAAAAAATAAAAAACTGAAAAGTGGGGCGTGCAAAATCATTCGGCCCCCTTCAGTTAATACTTTGTAGCGCCACCTTTTGCTGCGATTACAGCTGCAAGTCGCTTTGGGGTATGTCTCTATCAGTTTTTACACATCAAGAGACTGAAATTCTTGCCCATTCTTCCTTGCGCACAGCTCGAGCTCATGTGAGGTTGGATGGAGAGCGTTTTGTGAACAGCTGGAGCTCAGTGAGGTTGGATGGAGAGCGTTTGTGAACAGCAGTTTTCAGCTCTTTCCCAGATTCTCGATTGGAATTCAGGTCTGGACTTTGACTTCATTCTAACACCTGGATACGTTTATTTGTGAACACATTCCATTGTAGATTTTTGCTTTTATGTTTGGGATCATTGTCTTGTTGGAAGATAAACCTCCGTCCCAGGTCTTTTGCAGACTCCAACAGGTTTTCTTCCAGAATGCTTCTGTATTTGGCTCCATCCATCTTCCCATCAATTTTAACCATCTTCCCTGTCCCTGCTGAAGAAAAGCAGGCCAAAACCATGATGCTGTCACCACCATGTGTGAGACAGTGGGGATGGTGTGTTCAGGGTGATGAGCTGTGTTGCTTTTACGCCAAACATATCGTTTTGCATTGTGGCCAAAAAGTTCCATTTTGGTTTCATCTGAGCAGAGCACCTTCTTCCACATGTTTGGTGTCTCCCAGGTGGCTTGTGGCAAACTTTAAACAAGACTTTTTATGGGTATCTTTGAGAACTGGCTTTCTTCTTGCCACTCTTACATAAAGGCCAGATTTGTGAAGTGTACGACTTATTGTTGTCCTATGGACAGACTCTCCCACCTCAGCTGAAGATCTCTGCATCCAGAGTGATCATGGGCCTCTTAGCTGCATCTCTGATCAGTCTTCTCCTTGTTTGAGATGAAAGTTTAGAGGGACGGCCGGGTCTTGGTAGATTTGCAGTGGACTGATACTCCTTCCATTTCAATATGATCGCGTGCACAGTGCTCTTTGGGATGTTTAAAGTTTGGGAAACCTTTTTGTATCCAAATCCGGCTTTAAACTTCTCCACAACAGTATCACGAACCTGCCTGGTGTGTTCCTTGGTCTTCATGATGCTCTCTGCGCTTTAAACAGAACCCTGAGACTATCACAGAGCAGGTGCATTTATACTGAGACTTGATTACACACAGGTGGATTATATTTATCATCATCAGTCATTTAGGACAACATTGGATCATTCAGAGATCCTCACTGAACTTCTGGAGTGCGTTTGCTGCACTACTGAAAGTAAAGGGGCCGAATAATATTGCACGCCCCACTTTTCAGTTTTTTTTTTTTTTTTTTACAAAAGTATAAAATATCCAATAAATTTCATTCCACTTCACAATTGTGTCTCACTTGTTGTTGATTCTTCACAAAAATTTTTTGAATTTTATATCTTTATGTTTGAAGACTGAAATGTGGCAAATGGTTGAAAAAATCAAGGGGGCCGAATACTTTCGCAAGGCACTGTACATCACAAAATAAACACATCAGTGAACAGCACAGTTCAATTACCCTGGCTAGTACATCAATGCATTAAGCTACTGTAGAGTGAATAAAACAAGGACAACTACAATGGCTGTGATATGATTTTCAACTAACCTTTAAATGCTTTAAACACTAAAATTACACATTTCTAATATAGAGATACCCATGATTATTGAGAAAATGATAAATTCATTAGGATTTCTTAAAGTATTTATGGATCAGCAATTCTAATCAGAAGTATATTTTTCATAGACATATTTGGTGTTCATTGTGTGATGTAATGATTATTGAGCATTATTATCGCGTTCTATAGACTTCCTCAGGGACTTGCAGGGACCATACATGGTCTTTCATTGGCACCTTTTTCCTCGATACAGTGCAAAACATATTTTATTAGATATTGGGAATCTAGATGTCTTGCCACCTCTGGAGAAAATATTAGTAAAGTTGGGGCTACACGATAGGTCTGAATCCGCTAACAATTCCATAGGGCAGCCGATAGAAGATGTTGGGAGAGGTGACTGGTCAGACTCCCAATGCTGTAAACATACAAGCTTGTCAAACCCAAGTGTGTCTTTCTATGGTGGATAGTGTGGAAACTGGTTAACTTAAAAGTACAGTGCTGACCATTAGGTCTTGCTAGACACCTGACAAAGAACAGTACCAAATAAAAACATAATGTATTACAAAATCCAAATACTTTTACTTTTTATATCATAAGACAATGTACATAAAAGCTAATGAGAATAATAGTTTATTAGTGAAGTTAAAAGAAAAGAACAGTCTTGAAATAATAGTTTTGCTTTTCATGGAACACGTTTAAATATTAAACAGGAAACATAGATAAAAAGTGTCTTTGTAACAAATGATCGATCAAATCAAGTTTAAAAAAATATTTTCTGCATTCCAGATAAACATAAAGCAGGACATAAAGATGGCAAACATGTCATCAAAGCAGATAGCATGAAGAACAATGAAATGATTGCGATCCAGTGGACATCTCACTAATTACTTGCAACGAACTCTGAAACAAACAGTGCATGTCACTACATATCAATTAAGCGGTAACTGAAAGATTTTATTAAGGCTCTGTTCAAACTGTGTTATGCGCTGTCACTGGTTCTCTTTTTGATGGTAAAAATAGCACAGTCTAAAGTGCAATTATTGTCATCAAAATCAAGAGAAAAAAATTTCAGAAGCTAGACACAATAAGCCAGTGTGATCCTTCATAATTTAATAAAAAGGACCACTTGTATCAGTCGAATAACACTAGTGTGAACAGGTCTAAAGCAAAATTGTAAGATTAAATGGTGTCAGTAAAAATATATATATATAAAAAATTGCCAATATTACACTTGTATAACTTCTAAGTAATAAAAGGTGTTATTTGGTGGAACAGAATCAAACTTAAATGGGCCCGGATGGGGGAAAAAAAATAGAAAAAAAAAAAATATAGTACCTCCTGGTCCCCAGCCATTGCAGATCTAGAGCTCCTCTAGACGTCATGGTTCTCGTCCTGACACACAGGAAATGCTTGCTCTCCATTCACTCTGTGTGTTGAGATGAGAAATGGGAAGTGAAGAGGAGCAGATCTCTGGGAGCTCTGGACCTGAGACAGTGGGGGCTTGTGAGGCAAGTATTTTTTCTATTCTTCCCTACCAAGAGTCCAGGTATAAATTTTATTCAACCAGAAAAAGGGGTTGTGCAACATTTTAATAAACTACTATACAAGCCAGAACGTTTGTATAGTGATTAAAAAAATAAAGAAAAGGTACTCGCCTTTACAGCGGTCACTAGACACCAGTGTCCCCACACCAGGGGTGTCACATATAGTGCAGCTAATCACTAGTCTTAGCAGTCACATGCTGTACATGCAAGCAGGCAGCTCTGAGGCCAGCGATTGGCTGCACAGTCATGTGAGAAATTTATGGGATATCAGTGCTGGTGGACAACGGGGCTTCAGAGGTGGCTGTAGAGGTGAGCATTTTTTTTTTTTTTACTATTATTTTACAGCAGTCCCGGCCTGTATAGGGGTTTATTAAAATGACATCCAACTCCTTTAATACATAGACTAATAATTCAGATATTAAATTACTGAAGTGAATCCTGTACATTTTTTATACAGGCCTGTATTTTGCAAATATAGCTACTTTAATCGTGTTAGAAAATAAAATAAGATACAAAATGTAAGTCCACTTATTCTGGCATGAAGACAGAATATAAAGGTATTCAATTGGAAAAGAAAATACCATTATCGGGTTTAATTGAATTACTCCCTTGTAAAACTTTGAACATTAAAATGAAAAAAAAGAGAAAAGTACATGAACACCACAATAAAAAACTGGTGTTGAGAGAATAAACTATACTTTCCTGGATACTTTTCCCTGCTAGAATAAAATGGCTTTAAACTTAATAAAAACTTGGTTCCATGGAATAAAATTATACTTTACTACAACAATAAAAAAAAAAATAAAAGTGTCCATTGAGGAACATGTCAATGCCAACCATTTATTGGATCTTGGTTCGATCACCGGATGAAACGATGCATCATAAAATCAATAGTAGTGCATCTGGGGAATTTGCCTATGGAGCTTTCTTCAACTGGTGTAAACACTTTAATCTGTCGCATATGAGTATCTCTCCCATTCTGATGATTTGCTAAAACAGCTACCTGGATCATAAAAGTTCGGATCGGTCTTTTATGCGCATCTGTTAAGGGCACGTGTATCCAGCCGCTGGGCTCCACCAATTCTAGTTGCTACAAGAAAAACAGACAAGTACATATAAGTTTTACAGACATCCATGAAAACATCTCTTCCCATCTTTAGGCTATGTTCACATGGGGTAAAGTTGCCGAGTATTTGTACTCTAATACGGGCGAGATGCACGCCGAACTTACGTTAATCCATAGTTCTCATAGAGAACTCTCCCCGCTCGTACCGTACGATCAAATTGTACGCGCGGGGAGATAAGTGACATGTTAATTACTTGCGCCGAATACGCGCCGCGAGTAATGAATGTCAATGGGGCCGGCCCCGCGTATTGTATGAGCCGCAGTACATCATGTGAACATAGCCTTAGAGTCAATACGTCTTACAGATGCAGGGCTAATACAGTTATAAAAGCTGGACATGTTGTTTAAAGACTGAATACATGCTCAAAGTCAACTTCTCAAGGACCACTTACCATTCAGTATGTAAATTGAAACTACTGTACATGGTACCGACCCCCATAACCACTTGCCTAGATGATTGCAATAAGTAGATACAAAATAATGATGGGTCTTGCTAGCTTTAGTCTGGAAGCACAGGAAGTTTTGCTGCAGCACATGACTATCAGCATTTCTATTGGGCACACAGGAAGAATGCCACATCTCCCTAGGGTTAAGTGAAATGTGGTTACTCATTGCAATGATGTCACTCAAGAAGTACTCTGCTTAAATTTATTGTATAATTTATTTTTTAAATATATTTTATTTGGTACATCATAGAATAAAGGCAGCTATTATTTGACAAACATCACGTACCAACATTTTCCAAATATATTGCATGAATTGAAATCTCAAATTAAATTTAAGAGAATTTAAATTAAAGACTGGAAAAACCAGCAATTGATTCCGACTCTTTTTTGGGTATACTTTGTGGTTTTTATTGTATAATTTTTACCCAGTGCCTCTTTGGTAAGTTTCCTCACGTAATGATATAGATCTACTAGTGCATCTAAAAAATTAGATAATCGAAAAGTTAATTTATGTCTGTATTTCAAGTCAAATACAGAAACCCATATATTGCATAGACTCAGTACACGCAGAGCAATATATTTCAAGTATTTATTTTTATGTGGATGATTATGGCTTACAGCAAATCACTTTGCCTCTGACAGTCAAAGGTTTACCATTTGACTTAAGTTGGCCTTTGTGGTTGCATTTTTATAGCTAATGAAGACCCAAAATTCAGTATATAAGAAAATTACAATAATGTATAAGACCGGTCGAAAAAAATAATTGTAATACAGAAATGTTGGCCTACTGGAAGATCTTTACATTATATGCACTTAATACTTTATCAGGGCTTCTTTTGCATGAATTACTGCATCAATGCATTGTGACATGCAGGTGATCAGCCTGTGCCACTGCTGAAGTGTTGTGGAGGCCCAGGTTACCTTGATAGTGCCCTTCAGCTCGATTGCATGGTTTGGTCTGGTGTCTCTCAACGAGTTTGCTGGTTAATCAAGCACAGTGATACAGTGGTTATAAACCAGGTTTTGGTACTTTTGGCAGTGCGGCGTCTTAAACAACAACTCTGTATTGTGCCATTCCCCTGTTATTCATTATCCCTTTTATTCCTTCCAGTAAATGTATTACTGAATCAGTCAGATGGGTGTTAAAATATCAGTGGTGTGTCTCTGCACATACTCATTGTCAGCATCAATTGGTACACACCCCCCAACACAACACCTACTGACAGTTTCTAAAAAATTCCAGAAAAATAACAAGGAACAGAAAAACAAAGATTATAAGTATGTTGACGATTTTTATCGACAAATTTTAAATCGCAAGGTTTTTATTGATCGAAAATTTCCAATCATGCGAAAATTTAAAGGAAAAAATCTGTGCACATCTTTTAAATCGCGCCTTTTGGGCGCTTCCTGAAAATTTTGGGGGCCAGAAATAAATTTACAGAATAAAGCAGGGTGAGTTTTGGTGTGCGACGCAGACGGGATGTGTAGGGTTGCATTGGCTGGAAAAATCACAGACCCGTTTTACATAGAACGCGTTTCCTTTTTTACCTCAGTGTCTCTCACGCCCTCATAGGATGGCCCTGCTTCTGCTGTGGCCCCAAAAACCAGCGAAATTAGTCCCTATTTTTCACAGAGAAACCTCTACTATTAGCTGTGATCCTCCCAATTTATTACATTAGGGGTTTTTAACATTTTTTGTGTTAGCTAAGAATTTTAAAGCAGAATCTACCACTGTAAATTCACGGGGGTGGGGGCGGGGGGGGGGGGGGGGGGCCCGCGGGGAAAACACAACAAGCCTATCTATAAAAAACACGGATAAAGTTCACCAAGACTTAGTGTAGAATTTTAGTGGGAAAATCTTTATTATTAACAGTTTTTCTAATTTAAAAATTTTTCCTGGATTGGGCGCCTGAACTTATATTGGATATAACATTTCTAGTAAATGCAGGTCTCTTTTTTTTTAGCTGCAAAACTCCACTTTTATTATCAGTATACATTTCAATAGGGTTCAATTTTTTCCCATTACACCTTTTACTGTTGATATATCCCCCCTTGCATTAAATTTACAAAACCCCAATTTGTAGTCAGCACAGGTTTTTTTGCCAAAAAAAACCGGAAAAAAAACGAAAACACACATTACGTTTTTTTTGACTTTTGCGCCCCACCTGTTTTGACGCAGCATCACGAAATTTAAAACACAAAATTTTATATTCACCACAGGTGAATTGAAAAAGGGGCAAAAAAACAGTTTTATATATCAAAAAATAACAGTTCGTTTTTTTTTGATTTGCGCACCACACTGTTTTTGACGCAGCACTACTAAATCTTAAAACAGCAATTTTATATTCACCACAGGGGAATTGAAAGGACAAAAAATACAGTTTATTTTATCAAAAAAATAACAGTTTCGTGTTTTTTGACTTTTGCGCACCCCCCCCCCACGTTTTTATTGACGCAGCATCTACGTAAATCTTAAAACAGCAATTCTATATTCACCACAGGTGAATTGAAAGGGCAAAAAAAAACAGTTTTTATTTTATCAAAAAATAACAGTTACGTGTTTTTTACTTTTGCGCACCCGCACTGTTATTGACGCACATCTACTAAACTTAAAAAAGCAATTCATATTCACCACAGTGAATTGAAAGGTCAAAAAAAACAGTTTATTTATCAAAACAAAAAAGTTTTCGTGTTTTTTACTTTTTTCGACCCAGCACTGTTTCCCCTTGACGCAGCATCTACGTAAATCTTAAAATAGCAAAATTCTAATTCAATAAACCCGCAAAAATAATCCCCCTTTTTAAAAAATAAATTTTAAATAACAAAAAAAAAAGTTAAAAATATCTTAACCCCTAATACTACCACTACATACCTAGATGATACACATACTGTGCACGTCTTCTGGAGTAACGGCCCCGAAAAGAGCGGCTCCCTTTAATGAAGGCAATTCACAACGTTTTAAACACCTTTATACCCACATCCCACGCTTTCCCCCCGTACTGTATTGGGTTCACAGGGATTCTAAATTCGCTGTGGAAAAAGAATACGCTATGTACAAACGCATAACTACAACACATGTACTTCCCCCTTTAATTGGATAAATGAATCGATACTTAGCTTAAGTGCGCCGGGGAAACACGATGAATCCCGCAGCTCCTCTACATGCTGGCACCCTAAAGGGGAAAAGA